>JADRCC010562985.1:0-11207 GCA_019843855.1 Hylomyscus alleni
TGAAAGAGTTAGATGCAGATATGTTTGCACCTAACCAATGGACAGAAGCAGCTGACCTCTGTTGAATTAGGGAAAGCTGAAAGAAGCTGAGGAGAAGGGCGATCCCTCAGGAGAACCAGTAGTCTCAATCTGGACCCCCAAGATCACTCAAACACTGGACCACCAAATAGACAGCATACACCGGCTTATATGAGGCCTCCAACACACATAAAGTAGAGGACTGCTGGGTTTGCGTTCATTCAGAGATGATGCACCTAACCCTGAAGTGAGTGGAGGCCACAGGGAGTTTAAAGGTGAGGTGGGGTGTGGGGTAGGGGCATCCACGTGGAGATAGGGACGTGGGGAGGAGGTGTGAAATGTGGAGAAGTCGAAGGGTGGATCCAGGGTTGCGGGAATGGAATATGAAGTGTAAAATATAAGTTATTTTAATATAAAAAAAGAAAAATTCGCCATCTATTAAAGATACATAACTGACATGGAAATTTAAGAATTTGAAACTAGGAGCCAGGCAGTGGTGGCGCATGCCTTTAATCCCATCACTTGGGAAGCAGAAGCAGGAGGATTTCTGAATTTGAGGCCAGTCTGGTCTACAGAGTGAGTTCCAGGATAGCCAGGGCTATACAGAGAAACTCTGTTTTGGAAAAACAAAACAAAACAAACAAACAAACAAGGAATTGGAAACTAGGCTTACTCAATAACAATTATTTGATAATTTGTTTTTTATGATGTTGTTCGGGTCAAATTATCTCCTAGTTAACACAAAAACTGAAGTATCTGAAGTCAATTTTGGATGAATACCTTACATTGCTGGAGAAGCCTTGAAGATATGAATGGAAATTTAAAGCAAACAATATCCAATAATGAATATTCATAGTTTATGTTGGTAGACATTTCACAAAGATGGGAAGAGGGACAAATTATAAATTCATGAGTAAGTACAAAATTAAATGGAAATGAGCATCACATTCACAAACACACACAAACACACACATACTACACAAAGAGATACACACACAAAGTTACACACATCTATGCAGAATTTCTCCAAATATAAATGTTACATGGACATATTATGGGAAGAGACATCAATATTGTCAGAGAGAAAGCTTTGCATTGTTTTATGTAGCACTACAGCATTTCAAAATAGAACCAATAGCCGGGTGGTGGTGGCGCACGCCTTTAATCCCAGCACTTGGGAGGCAGAGCCAGGTGGATTTCTGAGTTCGAGGCCAACCTGGTCTACAGAGTGAGTTCCAGGATAGCCAGGGATATACAGAGAAACCTTGTCTTGAAAAAACCAAAAAAAAAAAGAAAAGAAAAAATAGAACCAATGATGCTGGGGAGAGAGCTCAGTCAGTAACAGGCTCAGTTGCAGTATTAAAAATACCTGTAGTCCACACCATGGGATGTGCTATGTCACACTTGTAATCCTAGTATCTACCAGACCAACACTAGCACACCAACTTTCTTCTCTTCAGCAAACGTATTATTTCACATCAGGAAAGCATGTCCTTTTTCCCATAAAATTTGAATTTCACTATCTTCTTAAAAGCACACTTACTTTAAATGGTATAAAATATGACTTTGAAATATGATATTTTTTATTCTACTAAAATGCTCAAAGCTCAGATTTTCATCTAGGAGTGTTATAGATTAGTGCTAAGACGTATTCATTTACTTCTAATTACCGTGATCAATGTGGCTTCCACATGGTTAATTTTAAAAGTAGAAAATGCAAACTCACTCTAGATATTTTAATAAGTATGTGTCTGGAAGACACAGTAGGCTGCCGGAACATATCAGTTCATGCTCTCCAGGGTTCCTTGAAAATAGGATCCACGTTTTACACATTTTACCCAGGAATAAGTTAATACCCCTGCAATTCACTGTAGTAAGAAATCTTTTTAACTTAACAATTATTTTCTACCTTTGTACAGATAAGTTAGATTGATTTAATTGTTTATTCAGGATATATTTTTTTATATAATCAATCAACCAAGAGTTTATAACAAAAATATTAAAATATTTAGGCCTTCATTCTTTCTGTGTCCTCACTATAGTCTAGCAAGATTAGAAAGCAACAAATAGCCTTTTACATGTTATATATTTAATGAGATACTAGATGAGTTTTGACAAGTTCTTCTAATGGAAAGATTCAACAATGGTATATACAGTTTAGGAAACTACAAAGTTTTGAACTTTTCTTTATTCTGTATCCTTTCATTACTACTCAGCTATTAAAAACAATGAATTTATGAAATTCTTAGGGAAATGGATGGATCTGGAGAATATCATCCTGTGTGAGGTAACCCAATCACAAAAGAACACACATGGTATGCACTCTCTGATAAGTGGATATTAGCCCAGAAGATCGGAATACTTGAAGTACAATCCATAAACCACAAGAAACTCAAGAAGGAAGACGAAAATGTGAACACTTCATTCCTTCTTAAAAGGGGAAACAAAATACCCATGGAAGGAGTTGCAGAGACTAACTATGGAGCAGAAACTGAAGGAAGGACAATCCAGCCTGATATAGCTGTCTCCTGAGAGGCTCTGACAGTACCCAACTAATATAGAAGTAGAGGCTCACAGCTATCCATTGAACTGAGTACAGGGTCTCCAATGAAGGAGCTAGAGAAAGAACCAAGGAACTGAAGGGTTTGCAGCCCCATAGGACGAAGAACAATATGAACTAACTAGTACCCTCAGAGCTCCCAGGAACTAAACTACCATCCAAAGAGTATACATGGTGGAACTAATTGTTCCAGCAGCATATGTATAGTAGAGGATGGCTAAGTCTGTCATCAATATGAAGAGAGGCCCTTGGCCTTGTGAAGGTTCTATGCCCTAGTATAGGGGAATGCCAGGCCAGTAAGCAGGAGAGGGTAGGGTGGCAAGTAGGGGGATGGGGGGATGGAACAGGGGTTTGTTCTTGTTGTTTTTTTGGTTTTTGGTTTTTGGTTCTTTTTTGGAGGGGAAATAGGAAAGGAGATATCGTATGACATATAAATAAAGAAAATATCTAATAAAAACTACAATAATTCGTGGAGGTGTGTGTGTGTGTGTGTGTGTGTGTGTGTGTGTGTGTGTGTGTACATGTGCATGTGTGTGTGTGTATGTGTACATTGGTAAGCTCAGAAACTCATTTTGGTACACGAGGAGAAACCAAAGGAGAACCTGAAAGAGTCAATTTATTCCTTCATCACATGGGTCTTGGTGATAAAACTGAGGTAATCAAGATTGACAAGTTCCTGCTCTTGCTGGCTCCTCTTTTGTATTCTACGTTTCCAAGAACTTTTGGCAGAATATGGGCAAATGATTGATGAGGCTTAATTTAGATTTACAGCAAACCTCCATGACTTCTTTGTTAGAGGTGTACTAAGAAGAACAGGTAAGAATATGAAAAGAATATGGTTATTTATCAGAGGAATAAAAACAGAACAGGCACAGGGAAGCATTGAAGTCTAGATATATTTTTTAATCAATACCAATGTGGTTGGTGAAAGAACAATATGTGAGTTTTGAGAATAAAATCATGAACGACTCTGAATTCTTCTGGCAGTACAACTCTAAACTGGAGTCCAAAGTCATTGAAATGGGAGTAGTGTAAAAGAGATGAGGAAATGCAATGGTCCCTATCAGATCAGTTGACCTGTACAAGATTTGACATTGTTATTATCCATACAAGAGAGATAACTATCAATGTGTATATCAGGATATTTAAAATTATGATGTTAAGAAATATCACCTGTCAAGTTTCTTGGCCAGAAAGGAGATCAGAACAGATAGCTACATCTTAGCCTCTTTTTTTTTTTTGTTTTCTGTTTTTTTTGTTTTGTTTTGTTTTTTTGTTTGTTTTGTTTCTTTTTTCAAGACAGGTTTTCTCTGTGTAGCCCTGGCTGTCCTGGAACTTACTCTGTAGACTAGACTGGCCTTGAACTCAGAAATCCACCTGCCTCTGCCTCCTAAGTTCTGGAATTAAAGGCGTGTGCCACCACCACCTGGCTCACTTTAGCCTCTTAAAGAACAGAAGTCAGAGTGTTTAATAGAGAACAACCAAAAAAGACTATGAATGAATGGTTTCAACTAGGCATGGGGATATACACATGTAATCCTAGCACTTGGGAGACTGAGGCAGTAGGGTTGCTGTAACTACAATGCTAACTTGGACTTCATTGCAAGATCTTGTCTTGAAAAGAAAAAAAGAAAAAAAAAAAAGAATAGCCTTCAGAGCAAGAAATGCTAATATCAGCACAGCCATGGTAAATGGTGCTGTGGAAAGCTATAACTGCTCAGTTGGTTACCTCCCACTGAACACCAGGGAGAGATGTCTTCTGTTTGAATACAGGATGTAGGTTAGTGTTCATACTACTAGAATAGTGAAAGATTGGGGGATGCAGCGCTATGTCTGGCCAGCTTCAGCACTGGAGCCTCCAGTGAGATATGTGTTTTAATTTTTTAAAAAAATTTTACAGTCACTTTGAAATTTTTAGTAACCAGGAATAAGGAAGTAGTGTTTTGAAGCAAGTACACTATGATCAAGTTGTCAGTTCTACAAATCAATCTTCTATTGAGTTACATGAGGTAGATTTACTACTTACAAAAAAGGAAAGGGAGAAAAGACTACCTAAATACAAAGGGAAAAAAAGCCAAGAAAAAATATCCTTCCCTTGTGAGTCACAGCTTTCAGATTCTCATGATTACCAAGTAGAGCCACTGACTGACGCATAAGACAGCCCAGCCTGTACTTTTTCATTCAGTGATTTGTGTTTCAATAGACTTATGGTGGAAGGTTGACTATCTTTAGAGAAAATGAAGAAGTTTTGTCAATCAAGGATGTTGTATACACAAGGGTATGGAAAATATATCACCTAACAGTCAGGGATGATATGGTTGTAGTTGTGGTAGGAAAATATTTTCCTAGAATATCAGGAAAATAACTAAGCTTGGGAAGGGTGTAGTGAACACCAAAGATTGGTTCCAAGTGGCTTGGAGATCATGCTTTCTGAGCTGTGGTGTCACTGCAGACATGTTCAATATGGCTGCGTGGCTTAGTGATTTTATTTGTTTGGCATTATTGTGTATGACAAATATACTTTTTGCCATGTAAATTATATGATTATTTTCAACTCCTCATTTTTATCTCATTTTTAATTATGATTTATAGATATAATTATTATGTGTAGACATGCAGATCTTTAAATATACTCAGCAATCATTTCAATCATTTTGCCTATTTATGTTCAAAGCTTTGGAACTTACATGGAGAAGCCACTTTCCTACCCCTATAACTATAAATACTAACCTATCTTTTTGTGTTGAATATGTATGAACTTCATGACACTGGAAATCTTCCATCACTTAAGTATCATCTTAATTCTAAAGTTATATTATCATAACAAGTCACAATAGAAAAACATGTTGAAAAACAGTAATTGATTTGAATTGGCAAGAAATTACTACAGTACACAATTGTAAAAGTCATCACCTCTATGAGAATGTTGTTTGACATCCATCTAAGATTACAATGACATATTAATTAGTCTTATGTCTTTTCTGAATATAACTAGTTGTCTAGTGACATGCAATTATTAATTCCAGAAAAATACTAGTAATAATGACAGCATAATTTAGACATCATCATAAATGTAATTTATAAGGCCCAAACTAGAAATAGACAAAACAATATCGAATATAAAGATGCTATTGAACTACAAAATAATTGTTATATTGCACAAATGAAGTGTTCAAAGTCTATGTCCAGAGGAAACTTTCTAGACTTTTTTCTTTTGTTTGTAAATCTAACTCTTAATATGTTCAAATGAATTTGGTTTTAAATATACCAAGATGTGCCTAGATTGTTTCATACTTGTTTACTGCATGAATTATTTTTATCTGTCTTCCAGATTGTCTGCTAACTCATTATTAAGTTAGTCTCTGTTTATGGGCAACTTTCTATTGAATTACACAAAAGAAATAGTGTATGAAACAGAGCTGAGATAATCTCATTTTCAAAAGAGACCGTATTTATTCAAGACTGACTAGACTTTTAAAATTCTGAGTATTATCAATTGCCTTGTCTGCAAGTTGAGGAAATCATATTACAAGAAAACCAGTAGCAATTATGTTTACATAAGGACTATACATTAATGGCTGCTTCAAAAATAGCAAGCTAGCTGATATGCCCAATGTTAAAAGGAATTGTATATGAATTCTAAATTGCCTCCTATTCTTCAAATTATTCTGTTTTATTTCAAGTATATAGTATAAACAGTATTTTTCTTAAATTGATATTAACTTGAAAAAGGAAGTCATTGTAACTTCAGCCTTAAGTTACAAGAATAAAGTTGGTAATGAAAAGCAAAACTTTTAAAATCTCATGCTGGATAAACCTCAATAATACTCAGCTACTTTATTTTTAATCACACCTACTGAAATCTGCTACTTATTCATTACTTAATTTCCCACAAATTAAAGTATGATTTTTATATCTCATTAAAATACAAGGCTTTTAACTTTCTTACCAGGCAACCTATTTCAGATTTTAAATTAATTTAAAACATTTTATGCACATGTGCATGTAAATATATTTGTATATGTGTGTGAGTATAAATGCACATGACACATATGGACATATTTATGACAGCATGTTTGTATGCTGAACTGTGTGTGGGTATCTCCAGAATACAGAGAGAGAACCTCATATCCTCTACAGCTTTAGTTATAGGTAATTGTGAATTTGCCTCATGTAAGTGCTGGGCAAATTCCCTCTACAAGAGAAAACAGTACTCTTTAATGATAGTCTCTCTCTTCAGCACAAAGATACTTCATTCAGATTTGCATTGCAATAAATTTTAAGACTAGTGCATACTTGTGTCTATCAACTTTTTAAAATAGAATATAATAATATGTAACACAGAACATATAGACTAAAATAAATTTACTCTTGAATCTTGTATTTCCTATTTGTAATAGTAAATAAATATATATTAAAAGTCATCACATTAAAAAAAAAGATAAGAGGCAGAGGCAGGCAGATTTCTGAGTTCGAGGCCAGCCTGTTCTACAGAGTGAGTTCCAGGACAGCCAAGGCTACCCAGAGAAACCCTGTCTCGAAAAAAAACCAAAAAAAAAAAAAAAAGATAAGTACAATCTATCTAATCTTCATACCTGTTTCATACCTAACATTTATACATCACAATTTTCTTTATAAAAGAATTGATAATCGCTTCCATATTCTTTATGTTATTCTACCTTGATATGTGTTTTCTAGGAGTTCTTCAATATTTTCTCCTTTTTTTTTAGTGTTGTAGTAAACTTTTTTCCCTTTTTATTGGTTATTTTATTCATTTACATTTCAAATGTTATCCTCCTTTTCAGTTTCCCCTCCACAAACCCCCTATCCCACTCCCTCTCCCTGCTTCTATGACTGAGATCCCACACCCACTCACCCACACACTCCATCTCACTGCCCTAGCATCCCTCTATGCTGGGACATCAAACCTCCACAGGACCAAGGGCCTCCCTTCCCACTGATGCCAGATAAGACAATCCTCTGCTACATATGCAGCTGGAGCCATGAGTCCCTCCATGTGTATTCTTTGGTTGGTGGTTTAGTCCCTGGGAGCTCTGTGGGAGTCTGGTTGGTTGAAAATGTTCTTATGGGGTTGCAATTCCATTCAGCTCCTTCAATCTTTCCCCTAACTCCTCCATTGGGGTCCCTGTGTTCAGTTTGATGGTTGCCTGCAAGCATTCACATCTGTATTTGGCAGGCTCTGGAAGAGCCTCTCAGGGGAAAGCTATACCAGGCTCCTGTCAATAAGCAGTTCTTGGCATCAGCAATAGTGTCTGGGTTTGGTGTCTACATATAGGATGGATCCCTAGGTGGGGCAGTCTCTATCTGGCCTTTGCTCCACTCCTTGTCCCTGCATTTTCTTTAGACTAGAACAATTCTGGGTTAATATTTTTGAGAAGGATTGGTGGCCCCATCCCTCAACCAGGGTTCATACCTAACCACTGGATATGGTCTCTACAGGTTCTTTTTGGGGAGTATCTCAGTTAATGTCATTCCCTTTGGGTCCCGAGAATCTCTTGCTTCCTTAGCATCTAGGACTTTCTAGTGGCTACCTCTGGCTCCCTATCCCCCACTGCTAAGCAGTTCTTCCTTTTTATCCACATTGAGAATCACTGTAGTTTCACTTGGTTTTCTTAACCTCAGTGGGTAAATGTGTCCTATTGCTCTATTCTCCTGTAATACAGATGTTCACTTTCCCAGGTAATCATCGCCGATTTCCCTGAAAGGCCTTTAAAGAGACCCTATAGATCTCTAAAGTCTCTGCACAAAATTATTGTGCATTAAGTTAGTGAAAGGATAAGAAAGCATCATTTGCATACTTATTAGTAGTTTAATATTACACAGAAACTTGTCATAAATATATCTGCTGAACACTTTATATTAGAAAATACAATAAATCTCTATGATTAGATATGTGTATTTTTTTGAATACACCAAAATATACAACGTTTTGGAGCCTCTCGGTGATATAAATCTGCTTAAAGCAGTATCAAAATGTTCTTATGGTTAAAGAGGTCTTTAATAATCAAAGGTACAACTCATAAAGGAGACAATAATATAGGGAAAATATTTTTACAACTATCAAGAATTAAAAGGAATTCACAGAAGCTCAAATAAATGGAAAAATTCTATATAAAAGAAGCAGAAATCTGTGTCAAAAAAATCTCAAATGCTAATCTATTTTTATCTCAGATTATTTTTAAAGTGACAAAACAGATTTGTCACTTGAAAAATAATGAAATAAACAGTAATTTTATTCTAACTGAGGATAGTGTTTTCAAATCGTTCCTGATTAACTATGGTGGGGACCATCTGCAGGCACCACGGCAATCAATTCACTTGACAATGGCTATGAGTGATTGAAAGTCTTTGGTGATTCATTCTTATATATTTTAAATTGCAGGGGGATTTAATGGCATTGCAGAGTACTGAAATGACTTGTTTCTTTTCTTGGAACATTTTATATGCCTTGTCCTAAAAACACATAAAACAATTACTAAGAAAAACTGTCAGTGATTTATTAGATCCAGTGACCACCACCTTTTCCCATATTACTTCATTGCTTTTATTTTTGAGAAAATGATACTTGAGTTTTGTTATTCTTTCCACTTTACTCTGCTGTATAAAATCAATATTTGATGGCTTTCAAGAAAGAGCAAATATTGACTCCTCATTTTTCGAACTGTTTAGTCAAGTCCTCTTTCCCATTCCCTTGTCTTTCTTTCTCTTTTATTACCCCATCTTCTCTTTCAGCCATTTTTGCCTCCTCCATCCTTTCTCTTTCTTACATTCACCCTCCCTTCATCCATTTGTACATTAGTGTCTCCTTCCCTTCACTCTTCTCCTCCAAGACATACTGGACATATAACTTAGGATACAATTCTATAAATTAGGATATAAAGTAATGAAAGTCACAGTCCTATGCTAGTAAAGGAATACAGCCTATAAGGACAAGACATGAATACAAAATATTGAATTGAGGTAAAAAGTTATATTAGTAGGAATAAAAGAATGGGTTTTAGATGTGAAACATTGTCACTTTATATAAACAAGTCAAGTTACATTAGGTAACTTGTCTGTTCTTACTTAAAGAGTTTTAAAGCCCTCTGAATTGTTAGCTGGTAGGGTGAGATTGCTTTATCAAGAGTGGGATATTGAACAACAATGAAGAAAAGAGAACAGGATAGTTTTTTTTTGGTTGTATGTAGGTATAAAGATGTTCTAAAGTAAGTCACGAATGTATAGCATCACTGACAACTTGTCAAATATGAATTATGAAGAAATAATTATGAAAAGATTAGCTCAAAGAAATCAGAACACAGTCAATTTTTGATATTTAAATTTTGTATTTAATTACATATATATATCTCTGGACTAAAGCTCCCTCATTTAGAGCTTTACTGATAGTTAATTTTATCTTTATCAAAGTGTTGGTACTGGAGAACACACCTAGGGTCTTTCAATTGTTAAGCAGGTCTTATAACACTGAACAAAACCTGTAAGAAGTATTTGCCAGCTTTGAGTCTCTTTATTATGTGTGGCCTGCTACCCTAACCTTCAAGTATTTAAGTTAACATAGGTTAAGCTATTCACAAAATATTGTAAATTATATAAATGTACTATTCCTGTAGTATGACAGCATCCAGCCTGATAAACTTGATTAAGCTCCTTTCCAATTGAAAGAAAATTTATCACACAGTATCTCAGGAGAAAGGCAATTTTAATAAGTTGAAATCTCCATTACTCATCAAGACAAGACATGTAAAAGTTCAGAATGGAAGCACTTTTGTCATGAAATGATATTGTGATCAAAAGCCAATTTCATGTACAAAGAAGTTATATATATGGCACAGAGTTTTACAATAATTTTATCAGTTACACATAAAAATAAATAATTCTGTATTTTAAATTGTTTAAACCATGCATTCAATCAAAAAAAGATACCTAATAGAGAAAATTGGCTTGAATCTTGGAGTCACTGTGTCATGGTTGAGTGAACAAAACCATGTGAATCTCATGGTCACTGAATTGGTAGTGGAGTTTCCATGGTTTTGGAGAACTTGGCTAGACATCTTTAGAATCCAACCAGCAGAGTGAATAAGAAAAATATGTCTTTCTTTATTTAAAGTTAGTTGTGTCAGCCATTCTTTTACAGTAAAAACAAAAGTTACTCATGTAATCAGTTTCACTGTATTTTAAGTTTTAAGGAGATTTCTCTTACCAATTATTTCATTGTGGTGTGTGTTTTCAAAATATTTAGCCATTTTGCATGATTAAATGGGAAACTACTACTAGAGACTTTTGTCAGAATAAGAGATTAAATTCAGAAAAAAGGTAAGTCTGCGAAGAGGATACAGAGATGAGAGACATTCCATTCCTGGGATGATGGTTACAATGCAAAGATAACATTTCAGACAGGATGAGTCACATGAATGCAGTGACTGTGGTTGGTAGGAAGCAGAATCAACAACTGCCTCTTTAACATTTTTAAACTAATATTCATCAGAAAATCTGATAAGATCCTCATTTGGATTAATTGCTATATTATGTGGAGTAATTATTCCTTCAGATGATAGAAACATTCATGATTTCGAACTTGGAAAAGACATAATCCCTGATTTATCAAGAG
>JADRCC010562987.1:4038-14679 GCA_019843855.1 Hylomyscus alleni
AACTGGAAAGGAAGAAGTCAAAATATCACTATTTGCAGATGATATGATAGTATCTAGGAAAGATCTCAAAAATCCCACCAGAAAACTCCTAATGCTGATAAACAACTTCAGTAAAGTGGCTGGATATAAAATAAACTCAAACAAATCAGTAGCCTTCATATACTCAAAAAATAAACAGGTTGAGAAAGAAATTAGGGAAATGACACCCTTTACAATAGTCACAAACGATATGAAATATCTTGTGACTCTAACCAAAGAAGTGAAATATTTGTACTACAAGAACTCTGAAGAAAGTTCTCTGAAGAAAGAAATCTAAGAAGACCTCAGAAGACGGAAATACTCACATGCTCATGTACTGGCAAGATTTATAAAGTAAAAATGGCCATCTTGCTGAAAGCAATCTACAGATTCAATGCAATCCCCATCAAAATTCCAACTAAATTCTTCATAGAGATAGAAAGAGCAATTTTCAAATTCATTTGGAATAACAAAAAACCAGGAAATCAAAGACTATTCTCAATAACAAAAGATCATCTAGGGGAATCACCATCCCTGATCTCAAGCTGTATTACAGAGTAATAGTGATAAAAACTGCATGGTGTTGGTACAGAGATAGCCAGGTAGATCAATGGAATTGTATTGAAGACCCAGAAATGAACCCACACACCTATGATCACTTGATCTTTGACCCAGAAGCTAAAGCTATCCAGTAGAAAAAAAAGATAGCATTTTCAACAAATGGTTCTGATTCAACTGTCAGTCAACATGTAGAAGAACGCAAATTGATCCTTTTTTTTGTTTGTTTGTTTTTTTTGTTTTTTTTGTTTTTCCAAGACAGGGTTTCTCTGTGTAGCCCTGGCTATCCTGGAACTCAGAAATCCGCCTGCCTCTGCCTCCCAAGTGCTGAGATTATAAGAATGTGCCACCACTGCCCAGCAAATTGATCCATTCTTATCTCCCTGTAAAATGTTCAAGTCCAGGTAGATCAAGAACCTCCACATAAAACCAAACACACTAAATCTAATAAAATAGAAAGTGGGGAAAAGCCTTGAACACCTGAGCACAGGGGAAAATTTTTCCTGAACAGAACACCAATGGCTTATGCTCTAAGATCAAGAACTGACAAATGAGATCTCATAAGTTGTAAAGCATCTGTAATGCAAAGAATAATGTTAATAGGCCAAAAGGCAACCAACAGATTGGGAAAAGATCTTTACCAATCCTACATCTGATAGAGGGCTAATATCCAACATATACAAAGAACTCAAGAAGTTAGACTTCAGAGAACTGAATAACCCCATCAAAAAGTGAGGATGAGAGCTAAACAGAGAATTCTCAACTGAGGAAACTGAGAATGGCTGAGAAGCACCTAAAGAAATGTCCAACACCCTTAGTCATCAGGGAAATGCAAATCAAGACAAACCTGAGATTCCAGCTCACACCAGTCAGAATGGCTTATATCAAAAACTCAGGTGACAGCAGATGCTAGCAAGGTTGTGGAGAAAGAGGAACACTCCTCCATTGCTGGTGGTATTGTAAGCTGGTACAACCACTCTGGAAATCAGTCTGGTGCTTTCTCAGAAAATTGGACATAGTACTACCTGAGGACCCAGCTATACCACTCTTGGGCATATATATCCAGGAGATGCTCCAACATATAATAAGGACACATGCTCCACCATGTTCATAGCAGCCTTATTTATAATAGCCAGGAGCTGGAAAGAACCCAGATGTCCCTCAACAGAGGAATGGATACAGAAAATGTGGTACATCTACACAATGGAGTACTACTCAACTATTAAAAACATTGAATTTATTAAATTCTTGGGGAAATTCTGGAGAACATCATCCTGAGTGAGGAAACCCAATCACAAAAGAACACACATGGTAAGTACTCACTGATAAGTGGATATTAGGGAAAGAGTGTGGAATATCCACAATTCAATTCATGGACCACAAGAGGAAGGAAAACCAAAGAGTGGATGCTTCAGTCTTACTTAGAAGTGGGAATAATATCATCTAGACAAATAGAGTATGGGAGGGACTTGGGAGGAAGAGAGAGAGGAGGAGAAAAACGGGAGCTGAATCAGGTATGGGAGGAAATGGAGGAAATTTACAGAGGGTCAGGAAATTGAACAGATGTGTGTAGCAATGGGGGATAGGGAACTGGGGGTAGTAACCAGAAAGTCCCAGATGCCAGGAGAGAAAGAGCCTTCAGAATCCCACCGGAATGACATTAGCTGAAATATCTCACAAAGGGCAGGGAATAACCTGTTGAGACCATATCCAAAGGTTAGGCATATTCCCTGGTTAAGGGATGTGGCCACCCACCCATTTCCAAATTTTAACCCAGTATTGTTCCTGTCTAAAGATAATACAGGGACAAATCGTGGAGCAGAGACTGAAGGAAAGGCCATCCAGAGACTGCCCCACCTGGGGATCCATTCCACATTTAGACACCAAACCCAGACAGTATTGTGTATGCCATGAAGTATTTGCTGACAGGAGCCTGATATAGCTGTCTCCTGAGAGGATGTGCCAGATCCTGACCAATACAGATGTGGATGTGCATAGCCAAGCATTTGAATGAGCACAGAGTTCTTCAGCAATGAAAGTTAGGGAAAGGACTGAGGAGCTGAAGGGGCCTCATCTGGCATCAATGGAAGCGGAGGCCCTTGGTCCTTTGAAGGCTGGATGCCAGAGGGTAGAGGAATGCTAGGGCTGTGAGGCAGGAGTCTGTGGGTGGGTGAGAGAGCACCCTAATAGAAGCAGTGTAAGGGGGGGATGTAATAGGAGGTTTGCAGAAGGGAAACCAAGAAAGGAAATAACATTTCAAATGTAAACAAATAAAATATCCAATTTAAGTAAAATTAAGCATTGAGGATCACATTTCAGAGCAGGAAACCTAGACACAATTCAACAGATGTCCTTATGCTGTTCCTTAATTGTCTCTGCAAAGCTACATTTCATAGCACTCATAGGTTGGCTTAGCCTTCTTTGTGTGTGTTGGTGCATGGGCTGGTTTCATTACGGGGACCTCTTGTTACTCAGGATGAGAGTTCTGGTCAGGTGGGCAAAAAATTTGGCAAGTGACAAACAGAGTCGACACAAGGAAGTGCTGAGTCTGAGTGTATGTCTTAAAAGTGGCATCAGGCTTTTACAGTCATTACAAAAGAGAAATGAAAAATCTGGCAGCTCAGAAACTGAGGTACATCTGAGACCACCTGAAACACACTGGGTCTAAAGCAGCCACCTCTTCTGGACAGGCACTGCACACCCCAGTCCCAAGCACTCTGGGCCTGGGGGGTGGGGGAGGGTGCGGAATGCATGAGGTTTGAATTTTGAATCTGAATGAATGAATCTAAGTCTTAGTCCATCTAAGTTAGTACACAAAATGAAAACCAGGCTTATATAGTATACAGAAAACAGGGTGAATGACAAAAGTCACATAAGCAGGTGACAGTCACATCAGTAAGATCATGTAGGCAAGTGATGGTTACATCAAGGTGGGTAAGATCAGGTATCCAGGTCTGAAGTGAAAGAGCAGTGGTGCCCTCCCTGCTGGGGCTATTTTGGTATTCCCATGCTAATTCTCTGGGTCTGCTGGAGGCAAATACCAGGAAGTTCCAAACAGGCAGTTCCTGAAAATGCCCTTAAGTGAGGGAAGCCTTTGACTGCCCTGAGAATTCTAACTATGTTTACAGTAAGCAATGATGCCTGACCTCTGTTGCTAACTCTAAGGACACCCTGTCTGATAAGGCAGCTTCCTTGTGAGAAATTCCAAGCTAACAACAGTTTTGTAATAAATTGGGATATATTGGAACCTTGTGCTGGCCAGGGAACAACGCCCAATCTAAAGTTTTAGCCATTTATGAATCATTTCTTGGGATATCTTTATGCCTGAATAAGAAGGCGTGTTGATGATTGGAAAGACTAATCTGGAACACACACGTCTGAGTTAGGAGATGCCAATGACTGACTGAATACCCAAGGAGGCATAAACTCTTTTTGAAGTCATAACGCCCCTTGTCCATGATCAGGCTTTTAACCCTGATATTGCAGACTTTACTGGAGTAGACAAGTGGGCATGGCATGTTGGGTTGTGTTTCATAGGTTTACACAGATGCAAACATCTCAGATTTGGGTGGCAGACCTAATTGGAGACTTGTTCTGCCAACAGGTTCTTCCTGAAACCAGAGGTTAGAAGGTGCTCCCTTCCACACTTTCCCTATGACCAGCCACTGCCCAAATCTCATGTAATGGCATTTCCTTCCAACAGCTCAAAAGCAATGCCCAGCAGCAATAGGGTACAGCACTGGAGCTGGCATTTCTGCAGCAGGATGAAAGCACTGTGTTTCATCTTTCTGGGAAAGATAATCATGAATATCAGTGGAAATTACTTGACCCAGTAATTTGCTGTTGAATTATCAAGTTCCTATCAGAAAGAAAAAATATCCTCTGTGTGGCAAGCTTTAGGAGACTACATGCTAAGTTATTTCATGGAATGTGAACAGTTTTTGGGCATAGCATTATTACAATCAATTTCAATAATTAATAATATTAAGGGCAAGAAGCAAACAGTGGAATTGTGAGCATTTAAACACCTACTTAAACAATGTTTGCCTTCTACATGTAACACAATAATTTTCCTCAGAAAAGAACTAATATTAGGAATGATTACAGATTGCTTTTAGAGTCTACGTAGAAATAATACATTTGCCAGAATCTTCTACAAGGAGCAAGCCTATCTCCCCATACAGAAGATTTTAATATACCGTTTAGGAGGATTCTCCTTCAAAATAATTATAAGTTCAAGCTGGCACCAGATGTAAACTATGCATTCTTTCTGAAATCCACACAGTGTTTTAAATGGCATTCACTAGAACATACGGTAAGTTGTTCCATTATGAAAGGTCATTCACACATATGTTCTAGTCATGTGTGCACTCAGTTTAATGAGAGTCACTGTTCAAACTTCCTTCGATTTATTTTCAGATGATCAGTTACACTGACTCTCAGCAGTATCAGCTGATTAAAATGCTACCATTTGCCAATTGGAATACTGTCAAATGTTTTCTGCCTTCTTTATTGCACTGGCAATTCAGAACAAAAGACTTTCTACCACACTGCATGACAAATGATAGTTGAATTCCCACCATAGGAAAAAGAGCTGAAGTTGCCATTTAATTGTCAGCATTGACCTAACCATTGTCAATGGTGAATCTGTAGCCCTTGGTGTCAAAGTAAGATAACTGCCCATATTGCCATCCAAAAGCTACTATTTTGTCCTATCAAAGCCACCAAGCAAAGTGTGTCTGTATTTCTTTTTTGGTACAATTACTCTAAAAGATATAGACATCTGTATTTACAGCATATCATTTTGGCATATGGCCAAAGTAAATGAAGAGATGTTTTGAATCTAAGGCATCTGAGAACAACACTATCATTACTTACAAAGAGTAAGTCTGATTGTTCCCTAATTCAGACACCAACAGCAGACTCCTTTCCTGTGGAATCACTCTTGCTGCTAATGTCTCTTCAGGCTACATTGTTGTCCTGTGAGACTTAACACCCCCGCCCCCAGGAGGCGTGTATATAACTCACAGTGACATTGATCCAAGTTGTGCATTGTTGCATGAAGAAAGAGAATACACACACAAGAATGTATCATATCTATTGGTGCACACTTACAGCACACCTAAATTTAATAAAAGCCAAATCAACATGATGAAGACACTTATCACTTATATAAAAACAATGAAGTTAAAAATATTCTCCAGAATTAAAGAAAGACTAGAGGATGTAGACAAAAGCTTTATAAGACTAATGAAGATGAGCTAGCTACCCCTGAAGTTAAAAAGCTTTAGTTCTTACAAAAGGAAACTTTATAATGTGTGGAAATGAATTCAGTCAACATTAAATCATAACCACTCAGGACTCAGCTAATGGTCCACCTGTACAGGATGTGAGAATAGGCAGAGATACCTTTCTTCATCTTCATGGTGAAGGATGCTGGACAGTAAGCAAGTGGTTCAAATCATCTCTGATTCACCTCAGGTATCCTAGAAGATCCTTTAAGGGAGATGAGCTGGTAAAGGCAAATGTCCACGCGGTCAAACCAGTTTGTAGAGGACAAAAGACCTCTGAGTGGTGCCATTTCCCTCATCCTGACAAATTATAGGGAAAGAGAAATTTTCTGTACCTTTATGAATTCCACATCTTGTGGAACCATTGCTCATTTGTTTGATAAGAAAGACATTTCAGGAACATGAGAGTTAATTTAAGTGACAATTTAGCTAACTCATTGGGGCTTAGATACATGGTCAGAAGGTATTCTGAATATCTATGAAGAATATTCTGGGGTTAGATAATGAATATAGCTTCATGCAATTAGTTGAAGATGTTACTAAAGTAAAGACAGATTTCCTTTAAGCAAGAAGGAATTCTGCCAAGAGCTGGCCTTTGGATCTCAAGTTCTATGTTGCAATTTTTGAACTTAGACCTCCATAATAATTGCAAAGAAATTATGAACCAATTTCTTGAAAAGTTCCCTCACATACCATATATACATGGTATATATCTCTATGTGTGTATATACATACTCACACATACCATATTATATACATATACACATACCATACTGGATACATACATACATACACACATACCATATTATATGCATACATAGACACACTATATAATATAATGTATATATAATGTATATATATTTAAATACACATACTATATTTTACATATATAGATTCATACACACACACACATATATATCATCGATTCTGTTATAAGCACACCTATAACTTGTGTTCTCTAGAGAACCATGATCATTGCATGACATTCCATTTGTGTTAGTTAAGAGATGACCCTAAAAGCACTGCAGTTGAGCTAACAAAATATATATGTGCCCAATACTTCACACCCACACTACATTACTCATGTAGTCAATGTGGTTTCTGCATAGTGAGATTGTTACCTATGCCATGGCGTAGTTTAGCAAAGCAAGACTCTAAACCCTTAGTGCCATGACCTTTACTGATTTAAAAGAGTAGAATAGCACTTGTCATTTGATGCTCTCCTGCCCCAGTCCCTATCCAAGTGGGAAGCATGATGTTATAGAAAACTGATGCAGATCTAAGTGCATTAAGTATGTGTCATTGCTCTTAGCAAACTCTCTTTTACAATCTGTGTTGAGCAGATGGGAAAAATAGGATGGACATGTACTTTGAATAGACATGGCCTTATGATGGGGTTGGTAAATATTACTTTTCAAACTATTCTACAAACAAAAATGAAATATCACTATATCCAAGAGCATGTCTGTTTTATTCAGTTCTCTTCAGATATAATTTTGTATAGCTAACTTGACTTCAGTGACAAGTGCAACTTAAATTGATGTGTCCTTCTCAGCTAATTTTGAACACAACATGGTCATGTGGTAACCTTAAGGGCAGTATTGTTTCAGATGGATAAAAATTCTCATCTCCTCCTGAGGTATAAATGCTCCTTCCTTACCATCAGCAACAACTTGCTTCTTAAGACTGTTTTTCACAAAAGTATAAGGAAGAAAAAATAAGAGAATATGCTTATAGGGTAGACACTAGGCTACCCTGTCACCAGTGTCTCCCCCTATGTTAAAAGCTTAGTCCACAGCTTGGGAGGTAATGGAAACTTCTTGGAGAGGACCTAGTTGGAAATCTTTAAGTTTCTGGAAGAATATCCCCTAAGGAAAATGTGGGACTTGATCCCTTCCAGTTTCTTCCTGTTTGGTCTGCTATGTGTTCCTGCTATGATGTGCTGTCTTACCACAGGCCAAAAGCAATGCTACCAATATATTGTCAATTAGAACATTCAAAACTGTGAGCAAGAACAAACCTCTCTCTATTGAAAGAGTGTTGGGTCTTCAGTGGAGTAGTCAAGTTGTTTTCCAACTGCCCTAAGTGCAACTGATCCTCAACCGCTCTGAGCTCTGAGTGCAGTCAATCCAACTCTCTGAGTGCAGGGGGTCCTCAACTGTTCTGAGTGTGGCCAGTCATCTAGGATGGATCAGGATTTGGTGTCTTCATTGGAGCAGACCAACCAGGAGTCTGCCACAGTAGCAAGGACCAGGCAGAAGGGGTGAAAGGGATGGAAGAAGGGTAGTGGTATTCAGGAGCGATGAGTTTTGGTGGATGATGGGTCCAGAGTCCACCAGGCTCCCAGCAGCAGCACTCAGGGGTTTCTTACCAACTGCTCTGAGTTAAGTGGGTCCTCTAGGATGGATCCGGATATGGTGTCTTCACGGGAGCAGACCAACTAGGAGCCTGACACAGCAGCAAGGACCAGGGAGAAGAGCTGAACCTTTTATCTTTATAAGTTGATTGTCACAGGAATTTTGTGATGGTGATGCAAGCCCAACTGACATTATATGTTGGCATATAACAAGACACATAATATCTGGAATTGTATTCATAAAATAAATGTGGAACTGAAGAAATGACAACTTTGAGAAATTTCAAACTTGGAACCAGAACTATATTGACTGCCAGATGGCAATTGTATTTCTTTGCTATGATGTAGCCAAGGAAACGTTATAGAGATGCCTTTTGAGTTGCTGTTATTAAAATTAACTATGCCTAAGATAAATATCTGTGATGGTATACAGAAAGCACATCTGCCTTTAAGCTCTCCAACTGATTCTGTATGCAGGCACAATCGCAAACAGATGGGACGTTCATCACACTCTTGTCTTTCTGTATGTGACGTAAACATTCTGTAATATGTAAGTTGTGTCCCCTCATAAAACCTGCTTGCCTCAGCAGCCAGCAAGTATCCCGGATGCTGCTGGGGAACACACACTTGATGAACTACCCAAAGAGGGGCTATCATTCTGAAACTTAGAGGTGCTTTGTCCAATCACCAGTAGCATCCATTTTCCTTCCATGGCACTTGCATTTCTAGAGAAATGAAAAACATTTCCAGTCTGTGAGCAAACACCTGGTATTGTCATAATGCTGTAAGCAGTGGACAGACAGAGCACTTAGAGGTCAGCCAGGTTCTGTGTACTGCTCACTAGCATAACCTCAGACATTTACTTAGGTAGACTTCAATTAGCCTAGTGCAGTCTCATATATACTGTCTTAGGTAAAACCATGAAGAAAAATGGTATCTTCATTATAGGTGTGAAAGGTATTTTAATTACTTTGTTTTGTTTTTGTATCTCTACTTCTGTGGAAAAGTCCAAAGTACAAATTTCTTCTGTTATTCTAGAGCCCAGTATTTAAACTTTGCAATGAATCTCAATAGTGCCACCACAAAAATAGATATTTCTCAGGAAGATAACTTTAAGTTAGAATGATAAACATCCAGGAACACTAATATATAACTAACTAACTAATATATGGACACATTTGAAACAATATTCAGGAAATGGTTAAATGCTCACAGAATACAAAAGTCACGGCTCCTTAGAAAGCTCTTAGAAACTACTCCAGCATCAAACACTTTCTCACTGTGGTTTGAGTTTTGCTTTCTAAAAGCAATGCTGTCCTGTATAACACATTGGTGTTGCCTTAAGTATAACTTTTGACATTCTGAGCATCTTTTCTCTCACTTAAGGTTTTTTTAATTTTTTTTTTTTTGCTTTGTTGATTTTATTATCAGATTTTCACTCTTGCTTTTTTTATTGTTTCTTTTTGTTGTTTGGCTTTGGAAATTACTGAAAAAATGTAAAGCCATTCTCAGTAGCAAACACACAATCATTATTCATTCTCATGTGGTGACAAGTCAAACCACCGGTCTTAAAATGGATTGCAATAATCCTGCCTGTGTGACTACTATCATCTTTATACACAGGCTCATGTGTTGTCTTTTCTTTTAAGGGGCTCATTCCTTTCAGATAATTTTAAGACTATATTAAATAAATTATTACACTTATTTTGGACCAGAAGTGGGACATGTCCTATGGTCAGAGGACAACTTTATGGGAGTCAGTTATCCCATGTGAGTCCCAGGACAGAACTCAGATTGTCAGACATAGTTATAATCACTTCGAACTCCTACACTATCTTACTTGCCCACTTTCAATAGTTTGAGCACATTATTCTATGTTTTGTTTTGCTTTTTCACATCTACAAGGTCTTCTGCCTAGACGTTTCCTGCTTATTGTTTAGGGGCTCCATGGAAGTAATGAATCATTTTCCATTTCTACTTTCAAATTTCTCTCTTTGTCATTGAATTTTGACAATTTAACTACAGTATAGCTCATCATTTTATCTTTCAGTTACTATTGTGCCATTCTAAATAAGAGCCTTTTTATCATTATTCCTGAAAATATATTATCTCTGATTCTTTATCTTTTTCTGATGTTCTAAAAGTCTATATATTATTTCACATGATGGTATTCCATCATGACAGTCCCATAGGCTGTCATAACTATATCAATCTTTTGTCTTTTTTGCACTAGTAACTGTGTATTTTCAAGTACCCTCTTCATCAGTCCACAGATTCTGTCTTCCTTTTTAGTGTGCTGCAAAATCCTTCTGTCAGCTAGTTTTAGTTGGTCACCATGTCCTTTACCTTCTAGGCAGTAAGAAGTTTTGTTTGTTTATTAATGGTTCATAATCTTTCCTCAAATGTATTTTTTTTTTT
>JADRCC010562989.1:0-10627 GCA_019843855.1 Hylomyscus alleni
CAATATATCAAAGCAAACAATGAATTGATAAGAAATAAAGAGTACTTACACAGCAAGACTACTCAAAACATACTGTACATGCTCGCATTCATCTGGGAACGAGGCGCTGGCTGCCGTGAAGCAGCCAAGTGCAGTCTGAAGAACCTGAAGCTGAGGCAATGGGACCTGCCAACGGCCAGCATAGTCTTCAACCACCTGAACGAGACATTTAAAAGCACAGTACTATGAAAAAGGTTTCCAACTTCAACTTAAAATGCAGATAAAACTTAAAAGGTATACAAAAACATTAATTCTGCATGAATGCACCTGAATGAGAGGTAAGGAAAAGTGTCTTAATTTTGTAAGAAAAATCGAAAGTTAAAGTTTTTTTAAACAGCAAAATAATTTAAAAGTAGATTCTAGAAAGGTAAAAGCCATTTGGAATCTGCAAACAACTTAAACCTCAATATTTTTGGATGCTTAATAAAGCAAATTCCTCGCTCAACTCATTGCTCCTTAGGTTGATATTTATAGAACATGGAGGACTTTCAGGAGATCTCAGTGTGGTTAAGTCTAAACTTTTCCAATGCCTCTGCACCTTCACATTCCATGGCATCTTTTTTTCAAGACAAGGTTTCTCTGTGTAGCCCTGGCAGTCCTGGTACTCACTCTGTAGAGCAGGCTGGCCTTGAACTCAGAAATCCACCTGCCTCCCAAGTGCTGCAATTAAAGGCGTGCGCCACCACCGCCTGGCTCCATGTCATCTTGAACATAATCTATTCTATATGCAGCTATAGACAGATAATTTACCACATCTAAAGACTGTTTTTTGCTGGGGTACATAACTCAGTGGTAGAAAGCTAGTCCAGGATATATAAAGCTTCAAATTCAATTTCTGGTAGCAGCAAAATAAATAAGCAAAATTAAATAAAGATGATTTATTTTACAAACTCATTTGTTAGAATATTATTTATTATGAAACAAAAAAAATGGCATCTATCCACAAGTATTAACTTGGTGATCTAAAACTATATAAACAATGCCACAGTCTGTCAAATACAGTCTTTTCTCTGAATTTGACACTGATATCTTTTAACTATTTTCCTAATGGTCTCTAGAATTTTTCCTTTCAAGAGCATACTCTGAACCCAGCCCAAACTACCATACATATTCTTCCTGTACATGATCCAAAATGAATTGTGAGACTATAAGCTAACTCAAGTCACAATCATTTTCACATCTGTTTAGTCTGAGGATAGTATGGATTTGGGTTTTTCAGTCGGCAAAAATGTTTCTTTTTTTTTTGCTAATTTCATAGCTTTCATTCTTTCCCATTCACAATACCAGCCCAAACCATCAGGTACGCACAGCTAGTAGAATAGCATTTACTGCCAGTTCATGTTACCTAAAACTATGCAAGATTTTTTTCATGTCATCATCAAGGTCGTATCCAGAAAATAACACAAACATGTAATGGAACATGTTCAGATCCCCTAGTCACATATTAAAGATCACTAGTCAGTATCTTTTGGCAAAGCTATTAAATCAGCTAGTAATATTAAGTCTCCCTTATTTCATTATCTGAGAAATGTTTAGAAAAATAAAAATACATTGAAATTTACATATGTTGAGTCTGCCACATAACTATTGTCAATAGTCCTTTTTTTGTTTTGTTTTGTTTTGTTTTGCTTTTTGTGTTTTCCAGACAGGGTTTCTCTGTATAGCCCTGGCTGTCCTACACAGAACTCACTCTGTAGTCCAGGCTGGCCTCAAACTCAGAAATCTCCCTGCCTCTGCCTCCCAAATACTGGAATTAAAGGCATGTGCCACCACTGCCTGGTAATAATCCTATTTTTTTTTTAAAAGATTTATTTATTTATTATATGTAAGTACACTGTAGCTGTCTTCAGACACACCAGAAGAGGGCATCAGATCTCATTATGGGTGGTTGTGAACCACCATGTGGTTGCTGGGATTCGAACTCACAACCTTCCGAAGAGCAGTTGGTGCTCTTCCCCACTGAGCCATCTCACCAGCCCCCAATAATCCTATTTTTTAAGTAGAAATAATTTAAACTCTTGGGATGGCAAAGAGACAAAGATGCCCTTCTTTTCCCAGTGTCAACCATTTATTCAGAAAATGCTTCAGCAAATTGACTCACTGTTTGCCATGCTCAACGGTTCCTAGAATCCACCTGTTTGGAAAACACAATACTTGCGCATATCTGTCTAGGTTTACAGCAATTCTTCAGATTTAGTTTCTATTAATTTGATTGTTTGTGAAGTGTTCCCCAAAGCCCATCCGAATGTGATTGAAATTTCTTAAATTATTACAGACTCCTCCCAACTTTGGTTTGTAAGCTTTGATTTTTTTAGATACAAACAGTTCCTAACTTGGAAAAAAAATAATTTACCTTGTTAGATAAGATATTTGTAATGAAGCAGTTGTATTTGTTCTACCCAAATACCCCCTGCATATATTCACTATATTCACTGACTTAACAAAAGATAATAAATTTTCAAAAGAAAGAAGAAAATTAAGCAAAGTCATATTGTAGGAATGTATTCCATTCAAAAGGAAAGATACCAAAACTAGCTTCACACATGAAATAAAAGGACTTTGGTGAATCATAAAATAATAAATAAGTTAAAATATTGATTGGATATTAGACCTGTTTCACAAGAGGAATTTCATACCTGTTACTGTAAACTGGTTAAAAGCCTGTGGCTGGGAAGAACATAGGACTCAGAGGAGAAAACTCTTATTTTATTTTCTAAATAGCCCTGCTGTCAAGCTGCTTTCTAAATATGTTTATACCCACAAATCAGAACAAAATGGCTGAGTGCTGAGCTATACTTAGGCCATGGAAGAGGGAACAGAGAGACTGTGAGAGCCAGCAAATGGAAGGAGAGCAGGGAACTGCTGGCCTCTGGTTCTGACATGGATATCACACACAGCTGTGCTTTCCTGTACAAGACCTACACAAGACCCAGCACAGACAGAGAAGACGCCTGATGGGAAGGAGAGTCTATGGTGCTGCAAGAGCGCCCATGCCCGAGTTGGGGTCCTATATCATGCATATACATGACACTAATTAATTGGACTCGGGGAGTCATTAATAATAATTTTAAAAGGAAAACATGAATGTGGGAGTAAGACTGGATGGGAGGCACTAGAGGGAGTCATAAAGAGATAGTAGTAGTCATATATATATATATATATATATATATATATATATATACAATCATATTGTATAAATATATGAACTTTTCAAAAAATAAATTTTTTTGAAAAAGTAAAAACAAAACTAGATGCCTGGCAGTGGTGGCGCATGCCTTTAATCCCAGCACTTGGGAGGCAGAGGCAGGCAGATTTCTGATTTCAAGGCCAGTCTAGTCTACAGAGTGAGTTCCAGGACAGCCAGAGCTACAGAGAGAAACCCTGTCTTGAAGAAAAAAAAAAAAAAATAGATCACAAACATTATCTCCATACTAACAAGCAATCTTAGGTTGTGCTAACTTCCACTGAAACACTGTAAATAACTCTTTGAGCTAAGATATTTGTAATTTAAAATTGGTTGAGATTCTACTTTAAATATTCTGTTAACTTGCTTTCTGCTACTTTGTACTTGAATAGCATGCAGCATTTTCCATTTAGCATTTTTAGTTTTAAAGAGTAACATCATCCAAATGCAATCTATGTTATTTTCTAACATTCCCACAATAGGAATGGTATTGTTTTTTTATCTATACTTTGTATAAAAGAGAGACCAACTTTCTTCTTTTCCTCTTCTGTGGCCCCAGAACTTTCTATAAAGTATAGGAAAGAGCTAGAAAGCCTATACTGGTTAATGAAAAGAAGGGAAGATGCCAAAACATCAGTCACAATTCTCTCACTCTATTTCTGTCCTCTTCCTAAACTCTGGGCAGTAGGACTGTCTTTTTTTCTACATTCTCATTTATAAAGTATGAACTCAGTCCTTCTCAAAACATACCATAATGAGGACAAATTTTACACCACACCCAAATCACTTAGTCCATGAGATGATGTTTGCAATGGCCTACCATTCTAGGCCAAGGTTAATTGTAGAAGTTTTGTTCTATATATCTCCTAAAATCTTGTGCATTCATTGTATGTGACACAGGTCAGATCATCTACACAGTAGCACGGAGGCCAGCATAAAAATCTGGCTTCTCTATTAGTAAAGTAATAGTAAACAGTAAAGGCTTTACATCCATTGTGAAGTCAATTTCCATTTGTTACCAAAACTAAAGGAGTAACACATTTGCTTCATAAATTCTCAAGTTGGTGCCTGGACAAGAGAATACACATATGTGCACAATAAAAAGTTTAAATTAAAATGAAAGTTTTATTTTCTTTTTTTTCCTTTTTTCTTTTTTCTTTTTGGTTTTTTCGAGACAAGGTTTCTTCATATAGTCCTGGCTGTCCTGGAACTCACTCTGTAGACCAGGCTGGCCTCGAACTCAGAAATTCTCCTGCCTCTGCCTCCAAGTGCTGGGATTAAAGGCATGCACCACCACTTCCCAGTTTGAAAGTCTTATTTTCAATACTTAACTTTTCAGTACTAGGTGTTGTGGTAAATCTCTAACCCCAATAAGCCTGTACAAACCATACAACTCAGTTATAAAATTTATAAATTGCATGCCTAGATCGGGCAGATCCACTACTACACTAATCTATTCCCCAGCTATGAGACCTTTGCTACTTGAGGCTTCTCTAGGCCATGTAGTTCTGCTCCATCTTCCTGCTACCTGTTCCTCCTAGTCCTTCTTCCTCTATCATTTCCTACTCTACTCTCTAAAACCTCCAGCTCCACCTTCCCCTTCCACTGCCCAATCACAGGCTCTACCCTTTATTTGACCAGTTAAAATGGGGAGAAGGTTCACAGGAAATCACCCAAGTGCCCACTCCTCCTCAGGGCAGCCTAGATAAATTTAATTTCATTTGGTAATTGCTTTTTGTTTTTTTTTTTTGAAACAGGGTTTCTCTGGGTAGCTTTGGCTGTCCTGGAACTCGCTCTGTAGACAATTCTGGCCTGAAACACTTCCTAAGAGATCTGCCTGCCTCACTTCCTAAGTGTTAGGATCAAAGGTGTGCATCACTGGGGCTGGAGAGATGGCTCAGGGGTTAAGAGCACTGACTGCTCTTCCAAAGGTCCTGAGTTCAAGTCCCAGCAACCATATAGTGTCTCACAACCATCGGTAATGAGATCTGATGCCCTCTTCTGGTTTGTCTGAAAACAGCAACAGTTAAACAAATCTTTAAAAAAAAAAAAAAAGGTGTGCATCACCGCATCACCACTGAATTAAAATTTGAGAGAGATGAAACACTTCCTTAGAAAGTACACTCTTAAAATCGAGGTAGGGTGGGGTGGGGTGGGGTGGGGTGGGGGGTGGGGTGGGGTGGGGCAGCGGGTGGTATATATCATACCAGAAACATTCTCAAAGATAGAATTAGGAAGGAACAAAGCACTAGCTGCTATTCACTCAAAAGAGAATCTTTGGTGATTTCAAAGGTACCTAACTGAGGGAAAAACTTAACTATAGGACAGAAATCTCAAAACTGAGCCAGAGTGGAAATCCAACCACGATAAAGTAGTCTTTTAAAAACTGATGGAACCGGGCAGTGGTGGCACACGCCTTTAATCCCAGCACTTAGGAGGCAGAGGCAGGCGGATTTCTGAGTTCAAGGTCAGCCTGGTCTACAGAGTGAGTTCCAGGACTGCCAAGGGTACACAGAGAAACCCTGTCACGAAAAAACAACAACAACAACAACAACAAAAAACAAAAAAAGAAAAACAAAAAAAACAAAAACAAAAAACTGATGGAAAATAATAAGAGAAGGTGGGAAACCTCACCTTGAACACTGAGAAATTTGTACAACATAGTAAAAAAGTTGTACAGATCTGACAGGGAGCAAAAAAGAGATTATATTAAATTATCTGAAGTATTTCGGGTACATCTTGAGTACATAGTTAATGTAAATTGCAATTATTGATCAGCATAGTCCCATAAATTAAAGGCCTAGGGAGAAGAAAAGCAATAATGAAGAGAAAATAGAAGGTCTGCTTTAGGCCAATAACTTTTCCTTAACTGAGGAAGAGGAAAGTGGGGAAATTTGTTTGATATTGACCACATCTTGATTCAAAAGTCCTTGACATTTTAGTCTCTTGGCATCATAGAGGTGTGAGATAATAGAGCAAAAAGCAAAGAGAAAGGAAAAAGAAGGCAGGAGCGCCAGTTCACAAGTAGTCTAAAAAGTAAACAAAACCAACCTCAGTTATGTTAATGAGAGTAGAGCATCCATACCCTACTACTGCTCACAGAAATGTGACAAAACAGGATGTTTATCGTGCCAACAAAGTGAAACTATATAGGACATAGGACAATTAAAAGCAAAATAAAAAGACTGAAAGGAATATAAACCAGATGAGGTACTCTTCAGCTGGAGAGATAGCTCAGCATACTGTTCTTGCAAGGCCCCAAGTTCAGTTCCCAGAACCCACATTAGGTAGCTCACAATCTGTAACTCCATCTCTAGGAGATCCTGTATCTTCCTTTGGCTTCAACAGACACTTAAACCCACATGCTAACAAACAGACTCAATTTAAGGTAAATTTGTTTGTTTGTTTGTTTGTTTGTTTGTTTGTTAAAGAAGCTTTCACAAGATTCCAAAAAGATATACTTTTTTTTCTAAAACATCTAAATGAACTCTATTTCTTGGTTATTATGTAAATGGTGTAAACATGGAACATAAGAGCCCTTTTATGATTTCATTCAGTAAGTTTAAAATGTCACGGAACAGCAACAGCCCAGGTAACAGTGCAAAATGTGTCTTAGCACAAGATTGAAAACTAAAGGCAAGAACATAACACTGGACTGTGAAGCCTGGAGGACAACAGCTGCAGTCAGGGTTCTTCAGACAGTACATGCTGTGCTACTAACAGACTCAATGCTTACACTCTCAAAAAGTACCAGAACTCCACAGAAGAAATATGTATTAGTAGTAGAAATATGCAGTACAAGTAGTATGTCCTACTTCTAATGCAGGAACCATCAATTCAGACCTGGTAGTACCAGTGGTTGCAAACCATTGATTTCATAAAATTTTTAAAAGGAAAAATGCAAACTACTTTCAGGATGTAAAAATGTTTAGGGATAAGAACTCTCTGCCCCTACCCCACCAAAAAACAGTACAAACCACTTGGTGAGACTTTCTATTAAGCTCTAGAAATGCAAGCTCTAGAAGAGAGTCAGAAGAAAGCCTGCTATACAAACTTGAGGATTGAGTTTAGCTCCCTAACACTCACATGAAAGCTGGACACAGCAGCATAAGTATGCTGGCCTAGTGCATGACAAATGCATTTCCAGAGCTCTTTACCCAACCAGCCTGAGCTCCAAGGGCAGTAAGATCCTGTTTCAAAAATTAAGGTAAAACTATACATAATGGTGCATAACTTAATGAGGCAGAAGCAGGCAGATCTCTGAGTTCTGAAGCCAGTCTGGTCTACAGAGAGTTCTAGGACAACCAGAGATAAATAGAGAGATCCTGTCCTTAAAAAAAAATTAAGGTAGAGAAAGATTGAGAAAGACATCTGAAGTTAACCTCTGGCCCCCACATGCATGTACAATAATTGCATGCCCCACAGGCAATAAACACTGTGTATTCAAATAATTGATAATAATGAGTTATAAAGCTGAAAACAAATTTACTTCATTTTTTTAATATGTTATGATATATTGAATATAAAGGGTCTCCAAAATCCTGTGTCAAAATCATGGGTGTTTGACCTAATAAGAGGACTAATCCACTAATAGTTTCATAATCTAATAGCATTATTGGAGGTGATCACATTTTTTCAGAGGTGAGACCTAGATGGAGACATGTTAAAGATTGTATCTGGTCATTGACTCCTCCAAGCTGTTCTGCTTCCTGGCTATCATGAATTGAGCAGCTCTTTTCTACCAATCTTGACTCATCTCAGGCCCAAAGTAATACAGCTACCCAACCATGGTCTAAAATCTCTGGTAAAAAGAGACAAACAATTGAACAAATTGACACATTATTAATCAGTAGATTAAATTTGATACATTTAAACATCTATACTAGCGCTATTTAAATTAAAACATAAAAGAAAATTTTAAACTTGAAAACTGATCATAGTGGACAGTGATTAACTTAATAGTAGAATTTAATGACTGCAGGGCCTCAGTTTGATCCTTCTTACCACAAAGGGGCAAAGGCAACAACAAAGGAAAATGTAGCAAATTTTAATAGGCATGTGTTAACTCCCATAGGGCCTCTACTAAGATCTTCAACTGAAACACTACTGAAAGAAAAGAAGCAAGCTCTGTATTTCAATAAACTCATCAGCTACTTTAAAATTCATTGTTCTCACACCAGGAAAAATATCTTCAAATGAATAAGTATGTATACTTATAGCTACATGATACTAGATGATCAATAATTTGCTTGTCCTTTTTTAAAAGAATATACTAATAGTTGAAACAGAAACATATTAACTATTTGAGCCAGCAAATCCTGCTGCTTATTAGGTATCTTAGGTGTTTCTTTTACTGTTTAGTAACAGCATAACTCCAGATATTCAGATTAGAACCTGATATAATTTCAAGTAATTCTTTGGGGCATTACTTGACTCTGGCTCCAGTTTTAAGTTAGATACTGTAATGAAAGTAATGAATGAATATTTACACTTCTTATAAACACAGGATGGCACACAGAAAACCAAAGTAATATTTAAAAAAAAACACTTTTGATATTCTCATATTTCTCCTCGTTCTCAAAATGCTAAATACTTTTACTCTGCTAACATTTCTAATAACTTTCTTCTCTCCTCACTACATTTTCCTAATCACTAGTCTGTCATTCTAATCATTCATTTTCTAGCTACTCAACAATGGCATCCTTTTCTGTGTAGGCTTTCATACGTTACCTGTTACTTTCCCTTATTTATCTTAAAACATTTAAGACACGCAAAAATACATCTTTGCTTTAATCTCTATAGATACTGCTCTGTAAAATTCAAACTCCTAAGTTAAGATCTAGACCATCCATCTTTCCAGTCTTATACTGTTAGGTCTTACAGTCCATTGAGGATGGGCTCCTCCCTCAAAGTCAGTTTTGGGCTTCACTACCTGCTTCCCTGGTAATTCTAAAAATGAAAACATACCAACATTGCCACTCTTGGGCCTCCTAGTCAAAAGAACAAAATACCTCTGGCCCTAGGTAGAGACCCTGACATTCTGATCTGTTCTAAAGATTAGAACATTATATAGCATTGTTTGCTTCTCTAAGAGGTAATCCAGCTAAGCCTGTCATTCACCTGACCAGGAGTCCATGCCACAGGAAATTTGATTTACTTGAAAAATAATAGCAAGGAAAAATCAAGTCTGTTCCCTGTTCTTATATCTCTTTTACTCTCAAATAGTGGCCAACCTCTAGATGTATTGACCCTAACTCTTTAGGTTTTTTTCTACTGTCTGTACAGTCTCTCCCTTTCTGCCAGGCAGCTGTTTGCCAACCTACATTGCTATACATACTAGCTTTCAGATGAGAACCCAAGCAGCCTGGCTGGCTTTCCCTCTTCCTCCACTCTATCTTCCTCCTTCTACAAATTGTTGAGATTTACTGCTTGTCTGTGTGGTTTTTTTCACCTCTCAAATGCTAGTTAATTTGTTATTGAGCTTTTCAGTCCTTAACTGAATTCTTTGACTATCAAGACCCATTTCACACTAATAACATAAAAATAGGGACATCTTATCATGAAAAACATGGGTGACTAGACTCTGGCTCCAATTTTAAGTTAGGTACTGTAATGAAAGTAATGAATGAATATTTACACTTTTTATAAACACAGGATGGCACACAGAAAACCAAAGTAATATTTTAAAAAAAACCACTTGATATTCTCATATTTGTGTCTACTAAATTTTTAGACTTTGTTCCTATCTTGATTACAATTTATCAATATTAATAAACTTGAACATTTGAGAAAAATCACCCATCATAAATTTTCCCAGCTATAACCACTATAACAGCTTGCTATACCTCTTTATTTACCTGAGTGTTATAAGGTTAGGTGGTTATTAAGGTGCATTCTTTAACCCCAGCATTCAAAGAAAGAGGCAGGGGCGTCTCAGTGAGTTTGAGGCCAGCCTGGCCTACACAATGGCACCAGACAAACATAACTTCTTCTGGTTTGAAATCATCACACATTTACATTTTGAAACTAACTGATATCATAAGTCATGGTTGTTGAGATAAATGGATCTCCACAGAGCTTCATAAGAGGACACGAAATAAAAGTTAACAATCATTTTGTATTAAAAATTTTCAGAAAGCTTAAATATGTTTGGTTTTTCTTTCTTCCTTTTTCTTTTTCTTCCCTTTTCCCTTTTTTCTCTCCCACACTATAGTGATTAGAATGTAAAAGTCCCTATAGGCTCAGATATTTAAACACTTGGTACCCAGTTGGTTGTGCTGTCTGAAGAGGCTTAGCAAGTATGGCCTTGCTGGAGGAAGAAAGTCACTGGAGAAGGGCTTTGAGAGTCAAAAACCTTGTACCAGGTCCAGTTAGTTTGTTTTCTACTCCTGCTTGCATCTCAAG
>JADRCC010563007.1:0-10789 GCA_019843855.1 Hylomyscus alleni
GATAGGAATTCAGATCACAGGCAGCACCAAGGCTGGGCAGCTCACAAATGCTCCTAACTGTTATCTGGAGCTAGCCCAGGTATCTCCAGGTATCTAAGGGAGCTGACACCCTCTTCTGGCCTTACATACATATGCTCTTACACAAACACATGCTCCAATAAGAAGTCTGTATTGGCTCAGGCTGGGAACCCCACGGAAGGGAAGCTGCTGCAGATCCAAATGACCCCCACCTCCTTGCCTCATTGGTGCCGGGCTTAGAGCCCTCCTCCCAGGGAGGGCAGAACATCGAGGCTGAGACTCAATTCAGCAGTTGAGTAAGACCCAGGAGGCAAGAGTGCCCGTGAAACAGCCGGAAGATGGAAGGCCTTAGTTGGCTCCCATCACCCTTTCCAGGATGCAGCAGGGAAGAAGGGTTCTGGAGAACATGAAAATGTCCCTTTTCCCTGTAGCCCAGGAGAGCCAGCCTGTTATTCCTTCCCTAGGCCTTGGTGTCTCTGTCTCCCCTTGGGCCAGATAGCTAGGGCCATAGGCATGCCCACTCTTGTCCTGTAAGCCAGCAGAGTGTGTCTATCCCTCCAGGGTCATCTTTGAGCTCATTTGACCTTGAACTTGGCCTTGAACTTCCTAGAGTTCTCTTTTCCAGCCCAGCTGGAGTCTCTTTCAGACTGCTGTATAGCTCCACATCTATGGGCACTTAGGAGGCGTTGTAATACAGACCCCACTAACGAGTGACACACACCTGCACAGGGACAGGGACAGGTCAGTGGCATGCCCACACCTGCCAGGCAGTGACTCACCCTGACTCATTTCCACCCCTGCCCTTTAGCTTCCTCTCAACACCCCAAGCCTTGTACCTCAATATCCTAAGCTCCGGACCTGGCGATCACCCCACCCGCAGGCCTGGAGAATCATTGAGCCAAAAGAATTTCCCCCCTGCCTTTATTGTGGAGGACATGGCAACCACCCTCCTTAATGTAGGCCTACCTTATTTAAAACTGCTTGGGCTGGGCTGGGAGTCAGGTAGCACACAGGCTTGTTGAATAGGCAAGAGGTTCAAATGTTCAACGTTATCCTCAGCTACACAGTGATCTAGAGACTAGTGATCTAGAGACTAGCCTAAGCTACATGAGACCCTGCGTAATTATTTAATTAACTTCACTTGGCTCCTCTAGCAGTCAGGCTCAGTCTTGCTTCTGCTGCCATTTCCAGCCTGGTACATCTTTCTCTTCCTGGGCCCTATCTTTTCTTAGCCTTGGCTCTTAGACCTCTGAGGTCTCCTGCCATGCTGTTCCAAGTAGCAGAGACATAAACCAAACCTGCCAGCTACCAGCCTGACTCAAACAGGCCTCACACCCAGGGGATCTGGGTAAGAACACATGGCCAGGATGCCTACATGCCACGCTACTAAACAACACGGGAAAGCTAGGGATGCAGCTCGGTGTGTAGAATAGGTGCCTCACATGTATGAAACCCAGAGTTTAAGCCCCAGTACCCCTGTAAATCTGGTTTGGTGGCACAAGCTTGTGATCTTGTTTTGTTTTTTTGTTTTTCGAGACAGGGTTTCTCTGTGTAGCCCTGGCTGTCCTGGAACTCACTCTGTAGACCAGTCTGGCCTCGAACTCAGAAATCCACCTGCCTCTGCCTCCCAAGTGCTGGGATTAAAGGCGTGCACCACCACCGCCCGGCTAAGCTTGTGATCTTAATATTTGGATATAATTGGAAATTCAAGTTCATATTTGGCTACACGGGGAGTTTTAGGCCAGCCTAGGCTACATGAGGTTTTTTTTTTTTTTTTCTTGTTCTCAAACAAAATCAAATGAAACAAAACAAAGAAACAAAGGGTAGACAGATAAGCAACATGGAGCCAAATGCAGGGAAGGAGCTAGCCCGTTGAAGCAGGGACAATTGCAGCCTCTCTCCAGAACCAAATGAGGACCGAGCATACACAGCATGTAGCCCAAGCTGGCAAGATATGAAGGGCCCTGGAAGAGTGACCCACAGGAGAAAACTGTAAGTGGTATTGGTAGCCATCTGCCTTCCCAAGACCTCAGCACCCCTGGTTCCTTGCCTTTGGCCAGTCTCATCAGCTGCCTACTTGGCAAGCCACATGGCCTTCCGACAGGTGGGAGCTAACTGCTCCAGCACTGGGCTACGGATAAGTGGCTCTGCCCAGTGGCTTTGCCCGGCGTTCATTGGTAGGTACATGGGCTGAGTTCCCCAGATTTTCTAGATACACACCTGAGAAGTATTCACTGGAGTCCTGACATTGTTCATTCTGTGACATGGCCCAAGGACAGTTTTCTACAAGAGAAGCCAAAGAATAGTCACCAACCCTGTGGACGACACCTCTTGTGTCTTAGCTCACCCCATGTCTGCTGGTTCATTCTTCTTAGCAACACATACAAGCCTACTTCAAGAGGTAGGGGTCAGAGTACTATGAAGGGGAGCCTGCAGTGCCCGGGAGACCATCCTTACTCTACAGTATTAAATTCCTTTGTCCATCTACTTCAGGGGCTTCCTATGTGTGCAAGGGAAGTGAAGAGTTCTTTCTCAGGTCATTTTGTTTTTGTTTTGTTTTTTGGTTTTTTGAGACAGGGTTTCTCTGTGTAGCCCTGGCTGTCCTGGAACTCACTCTGCAGACCAGGCTGGCCTCAAACTCAGAAATCCGCTTGCCTCTGCCTCCCAAGTGCAAGGATTAAAGGTGTGCGCCACCACCGCCCAGCAAGGTCATTTTATCACTAAATTATCATCAGTACTCAGCTCATTAATTCAAGGTCTCTGACTGAGCCCCATCCTGCTCTGGAGGAAGGCAACTGGAAATCGCCTCCTCCCTGGATCCAGCCCAGCCTCGCCCAGCACTTTAAGGTGGGGGTGTGTCCATGAGCCTCTCCTCAGATCTGCCCTGGTTGCCAGGGGCCACACATGCCCATCTCAGACGAAGTTCTTCCGATCTCTTCAATGGTCTAGGGATCACCCAGGGGACCGACCCAGCAACTGCCTCTATCCCAGGGTTTCACCGTGTCCTGGGATGCCATTAACCCAGAAAGAAGAGGTAGAGTGGGTACGCAGAACACACAGAGATTGCAGGTACGATCCGGGATGTTTGTGCAAAGAAAGACGCACGAGGGGAGGGGCCTGTACGAGAAAAGGATGTAGTTCACACTCGCAGACACAGAGTGAGTAGATGGGCAGGATTTGGAGGCAATCCCGGCTGTAGCGAAGGGGAACAGACCACACCTACGTGCAGGTGAGTGGCCAGATACACCGGCTCTGATGGGTCGTAACTCTAGGCGGCGGCACGCAATCCGGTGCTGAGGACACCGAAGCGCCTCCCTGCCGACTTTCGAGCTCCCCATCCTCCCCTCCGCCGGTTATGTTACATCTTTCCTTCAATTGGTGAGGGTATGTCAAGACGGCGAACACAGAACAAACACCGACAGGATGCCCACGGTGTCCGCGGCCGCCCCTTGCCGCGCGCGCGCGCGCGCACTGGCATTCGAACCCCTCCGGAGGCGCGAAGCCCGCACAGCCTCTCGCCCACCCAGACCTGAGCGGCCGGCGCTGGCATACACGCCTGGCGTGGCCATGGCCGGGGCTTCTCAACCAGGACTCCGCCGTTGCGAGCGGGCTCGCAGCTGGAGCTGGTGACACTCCAGCGAACCCCGCCGCGCTCCTAACCCTGCGGCAAGAGGCCGCTTCCAGCCGAAGACGCTCCCTCACCCGCGAGGTCTGTTCTGGATCCGCGGCGGCTCGCGTGCACAGGCCTGAGAGTCGTGGGGTGCGGGCTTGGGAGGGACTACGAAGTTTCAGAACAGTGCAGAACTCAGCAGAGCCCCGAGGGCACGGGCGCGCCGGCTTTAAAAGCTTGGAGGAACTCCGCCCCCACCTTAGCAGAGCGCCACTGCCAGCCACGCCCTCGGGCTGCTGAGTCGCCCCCAACCCGCCCTCGCCACGCCCCTTTGTCCTCGCCACGCCCCCGACCGCCAGGCGGGCCCCAACACCCGCCCACGCCGCTTTTTGCACTTGCCCGTGGGCTAGCGCCCTAAGCCGCCCACGCCCGCGCGTGTTCACCCGCTGGCGCGCGCCCTCGGTTCCGCATCTCTCTCCCAGGTTAGGAGGTGCCCGGGTCTCTGGAGAGCGGCTTGTGGTGAGTTCTGATAAGTGCGATGAGCATTTCTTTCCTCAACCCCCCCAGTAAGTGATTCTACAGACCTTGAGCCTCCTATTGTCCCTCGAGCACACACTTAAGCAAAGTACTATTCTCCAGCCACTCCTTCCCACTCCGTGATAGCTTCCATATAGTTCTTTCCGCTGTTGCTCCACCGTGATAGGGGGTCGGTGAGCTGGGCAGGCATTTGGAATGTTGTGGTAATTTGTATATAAATAGGCATGATGAACCAGGTTGGCTTTCGGATGGAAAAGTATGGAGGGTCCTGAAGTCTCCCTTACACACACACATACACACACACACAGACGCGCGCGCGTTATTCCAGGATCCCTCCCATTTCTAAGAACCCTGATGACTCACGGACAGCCACACGCTGCCTTTGTTGGGGTAAGCAGGCTCTGAAAGGAGAGGCTACATGCCATGTTGTTCCACCTAGCACTTAGGAACTCCTTAGTATACTCTAGTTAGAATCCTAGCCCTAAGCCGGGCAGTGGTGGTGCACGCCTTTAGTCCCAGAATTTGAGAGGCAGGTGGACTTCTGAGTGAGTTGGAGGCCAGCCTGGTCTACAGAGTGAGTTCCAGGACAGCCAGGGCTACACAGAGAAACCCTGTCTTGAACCCCGCCCCACCCCCACCCCAAAATCCTAGCCCTATACAGGCTTGTGGATTTGCAGGATGGAGGTTCAGGAAAGCTGAAAGGCCAGGCAGGATGGCTGCTGATTCAGGGCCAGGTCCTTCTTTCACCCCAGTCTCTCATGTCTTGTCTTTTGCACCACTTCCTAGTAGCACCCCAATACCTGGTTGGCCCAACCCTTCCCGTTCCAGAAAATCTCTGAAGACTTAAGGAAGAACTTCCCCAACCCTCTCCTTATTGAGGAGAAAGGAGCCCAGAGTACCCTCACCCCACCCCAGTCTATGGACTCCTGTCCCATTGTCTGTCTCAGAGTACCAGAGAGTGACCTTTCCCCCTTGAACCCTTTGGGCAGTGTTTAAGGACCCATTTCCTTTGGTTTCCCACCTGCCCAGTGCTGAAGTCCTCCTCCTGTCTTTGCCTCACTGAGTGACCACGAGAGCAGGCAGGCTAAGGGACTCCACCTGTGTACACACCTCCTCTCCAGTTCTAATGACTTTTCAAATGCCTTTTTGTTTTTTGTTTTTTGAGGCAGGGTTTCTCTGTATAGCCCCGGCTGTCCTGGCGCTCACTCTGTAGACCAGGCTGACCTTGAACTCAGAAATCCGCCTGCCTCTGCCTCCCAAGTGCTGGGATTAAAGGCTTGTGCCACCACCACCCAGCTCCAAATACGTTTAAGTTTTGCCCACCCTGTGTCTTTTAGAATCTGGGGTGAGAAGCAACCATTTAGTATCTCATTGAAAACTTGAACGAAAACAAGGCAGATATGGCAGCACATGCTTTTAATCCTAGCACTCTGGAGGCAGAAGCAGGCAGATCTCTCCAAGTCTGAGGCCAGCCAGATCTACAGAGCAAGTTCCAGGCCAGTCAGAGCTACTCAGTGAGAGCTTTTCTCAAAAGCAAAACCAATCAGCCAAACAAACAAACAAAAAAATCCACAACAAAACAGAAGGGTGGAGAGACTGCTCAGTGGTCAAGAGCACTCACTTTCTGCTCTTGAAGAGGACCTGGGATTAGTTCTCAGCACCCACATGATGGCTCAGAACCACTTGAACTAAACTTCTGGCCACTACAGGTACATATGGTGTACATATGTAATAAGTAGACAAAACACTCAGACACAAAAAAAATAAATTGATCTGAAAAATACCCAAAACATTAAGAACTTTTAAAATGGTGTGTGTAGAAGGGGAGGGGCTGACAAGATGGCTCAGCAGGTAGAAGTGCTTGCCATCAAGCCTAAGGACCTGGGTTCGATATCAGGGACCCACACTGTGGAAGGAGGGAGCTTTCTCTCACAAGCTGCCCTCTACCCATGGGACATGTGTCTGCTCCCAAAAGTAAAGAGCTTTAATAATAATTTTAAAAGGGGGGTAGCCTTCAAGATGGCTTAGTGGGTAAAGGTGCTTACCATGCAAACCTAGGTGACTTGTGGTCAATTCCTGGAACCCACATAAAGGTGAAGGGAAAAGATAAACTCCTTGGAACCAGAAAGTCACCTGATGCATCCACATCAAATCCAGGAACAAGTGTTGCTTATTCCAAGCAGAGCTTGAATTGGCCCATTTTCGCCTGCAGCGTGTCTATGTGGCTGTCTAACCAGCGCTGCCTCCATCACTCCACAAGCCACTTTCCCTTTCTGGCGGCTTCCCTCCCACTTAGCAAAGAGAATCACATCTGTGACCTGTGGAAGTGGAGCTGCTGTTCAAGCTAGCTGTGGTCTGTTCCTGGCATCATCCTATACCTCCTGCTCCACAGGGTGTCCCTGCAGGGACTGTCATTGCCTTCCACCCTGGAACCTTGGGAGCTTTGACATGAGCCCATCTCACTCCTCCGACCTCCTGAAGTTAAATGCCTGCTTTCCTTGGCAGGCTCGCATGGCTCCTGAAGTTCATTCATACTGCAGTTCATTCTTTCTTCTGCTGTCTGGTCCCAGCTTCCGGCTAGATGTGAGCACCTGACAGTAGGACCGTATGTTTGTCCTTCAAGGGTACAACATTACATGTATAATAAAATATATGTAATAAACTGGTGCTGTTTTAAACACCCATCAGTGTCTTCTATATGCATATTCAATCTCATGTTGGACTTTCATGTCCAAAAGGCTTGTTAGGGAAAGAGTCTAAACAAAGTGAGGCAGTTCTGGCCCACACATGTTACATATACTTGGTGGTATTTCAAGCTACCTGTACCCCAGGCAGCTGTACCCTACCCCGGGCAGAGGCTGAGGCAGGAGGATTAACAAGTTCAGGGTCGGGCTGGTGAGATGACTCAGATGACTCAGCAGGTAAGAGCACCGACTGCCCTTCAGAAGGTCCTGAGTTCAGATCCCAGCAACCACATGGTGGCTCACAACCACCCATAATGAGATCTGATGCCCTCTTCTGGTGCGTCTGAAGACAGCTACAGTGTACTTATTGATAATAATAAATCTTAAAAAAAAAAGTTCAGGCCCGGCGGTGGTGGCACACGCCTTTAATCTCAGCACTTGGGAAGCAGAGGCAGGCAGATTTCTGAGTTTGAGGCCAGCCTGGTCTACAGAGTGAGTTCCAGGACAGCCAGGGCTATACGGAGAAACCCTGTCTCGAAAAACCAAAGTGGGTAAAAAAAAAAAAAAGTTCAGGGTCATCTTCATCTACACAGAAAGTCTGTCATCCTCCTGAAATACCTCAGACCCTATCTCAAAAACAATGTGGGCCAGGCATGTTGGCACAGGCCTTTAATCACAGTACTATGGAGGCAGATACAGGCAAATCTCTGTGGATTCGAAGCTAGTCCGATCTACTAATAAGTTCCAAGATACCTGGGGCTATATAGAGAGACAGTCTCTCAGAAAACCAACCAACCTAAAAACAAAACAAAACAAGACACAACAAAACCACAAAAACCAAAACAATAAAAAACTAAAATAAATAAATAGAAACAAAGATGTTAAAATGGAGGTTTGTGGGGTTGGGGGTATATGTGCAGTTGTATGGACAAACTCAGGCCACCTTGCCTGCTGAACTCAGGTACTGTAGTCTACCTTGTCTTTAGAGAAAGGTCTCTCATTGGTACCTGGTCAGGATCTCCCAGCCTCCACTTCCTTTTTGTTTTCTCAGTGGATGCTCTAGCTAGAACCCAGGTCAGTCCTCAGCAAACTCCTCACAAACTGAACTGTCCCCGGAAATGAGTCTTTTAGCTAGAAAATTCCATGAAGATTTAGTCTCAGACTGAGAGCTTTCCTTATCGCCCCATCTTTCCTGTTTCCTGTTGTCCTTATTTTTCTATTATTTGAACATTCACCCAGGCATGAAATTTCAGAAGTGTAATTTCTGAAGATATGAAAGCAAGAGGAAAAACTTCAATTTCTTTACTGATACAGGAAACTCGGCTGTCACTGTGTGGTAAAGGAGATGTGCGCTCAAAACTGTCCGCTTAGTTCTTTCCCGCTTTGCAGATTTATACTCATTAATATGAAATAAAATATTTGAGCCACATGCACTTTCTGCTTTAAGCTGATCAATTTAGCCATTCAGAGGCTTGGAGGGGAAAGGAGAATAATGTTGATAAACACATTTCTTTTTCTTCAGAGTTTTGGAGAATGAGACATTTTTGGCATTGTTTCAGAACACTGGGTTTTTTTCCATCTTGGCTTTTTCCACTTTTACCTCCAAGCCATCCCTTTGGCTGTATCTGGCCAGACATTGTCTTGTCATCAACTGTTCCTTCAAAATGGCTCTTTGGTTGGTCTGTTTTTTCACTACCACCACCCAGAACAGCAGCCCTGCCTCACCCCAGATAAGTAAGTATATGTTAAAGAGAAAAAGAAGATTGTCAAATAGACTTCCCTGGTACACTGGTGCACAGAGGAACTACACAGCCTTTTATCTGTGTGTGTGTGTGTGTGTGTGTGTCACGTGGTCTATGTAGTCCTGACAGGCTGGAACTTGCTATTTACCTGAGACTGGCATCAAACTTTTATTCATGCCTCCCAAGTGCTGGAATTAAAGACTTGTGCCACCATGTCTAGCTAATTTTAACATACAGAATAATAACTTTTATATTTACTGTATATCGAGTGTTTGTTACCACGTATATTTGTGCATGTTGGAGACTGGTGCCAGAGAAGAGAGTTGGGTCCCCTGGTACTGGAGTTATGGATGCTTGTGTGCCACGATATGGAGGCTAGGAATGGAACCTGGGTCTTTTGCAATAATAACAAGTCCTCTTAACCACTGAGCCACCTCTGTGGCCATTACTTTTTATGTTTTGAGACAGGGAGTCAGATTAGTAACCCAGATTAGTTTTAAACTCTGTGCTGTTAGAAAGACCTTGAAATCCTGGTCTGCCTGCCTCTGGTGGCCCAGTGCTGGGATTACAAGTGTGTGCCACTGTGCCCAGGTTATGCACTGAGGATGGGACCCGAGGCTTCTTGCATCCTGGGCTAGTACTCTACCTAAGGCGCATCCCAAGCCTGAGAATTATTCTGGTATGTGTATGTGCCAGTGCTTATGTGCATGCATGTGTGTGTAGACCAGAGGACAACCTTCCTCTGTCAAGTTCCTCACTGTCATTCACCTCCCCCGACCCCCACAGTCTCTTATCACCTGGAACTTGCCAAGTTGGCTAGGCTGGCTGGTCAGTGAGCCTCGGAGGACTTACCTGGTTCCATCTCCAAGTGCTGCTGTTATAAACATGCTACCATACCCAGATTTAATTTTTTACTTTTTATGTGTTTGAGTGTTTTGTCTTTATGTATATCTGTGCACCTCTTGTGTGGCTGGTGTGTGTGGAGGCCAAAGGGAGGTGCTGGATAAATCTCCTGGAACTGGAGATTTAGATGGTTGTGAACCATCTGTATATGTGGGTAGTGGTGATAAAACCCAGGTTCTCTGGAAGAGGAGCCAGTGCTTTAAACCACAGAGTTGTCTCTCCCTAGTATGCCAGATGGCTGAAAGGTTATTTCTTCAGCCCCAGATTTTTTGTTTGTTTTGTTTTTTCGAGACAGGGTTTCTGTGTGTAGCCCTGGCTGTCCTGGAACTCACTCTGTAGACCAGGCTGGCCTCGAACTCTTTTGCTTTTGTTTTTGAAGACAGGGTTTCTCTGTGTAGCCCTAGCTGTCTAGGAGCTAGCTCTATAAACCAGGCTGTCCTTGTCACAGAAATCTGCCTGCCTCTGCCTCCCAAATGCTGGGGAAAAGGCAAGTGTTATCATCACCTGGCTAACTTTTTTTGTTTGTTTGTTTAATTGAGTTCTGGAGATCGAACTGAAGTCCTGAAACTAATCCATTTCTCCAGTTGATAAATTAAAATTAATAAATAAATCCCTAAGATTTTATTTTCTGAGAATTTCAAACAGTATAATTTGATTATATTTTTTCCCATTCCCCAACTCTTTCCAGCTATTCGCTTACCCTCCTACCCACTCAACTGTATGTTCTCTTACTTGAAAAACAAAAAAGAAAACAGGCCTGGAGAGATGGATCAGTGGTCAAGAACACTGACTGCTCCAGGCGGTGGTGGCGCACGCCTTTAATCCCAGCACTTGGGAGGCAGAGGCAGGTGGATTTCTGAGTTCGAGGCCAGCCTGGTCTACAGAGTGAGTTCCAGGACAGCCAAGGCTACACAGAGAAACCCTGTCTCAAAAAATCAAACCAAACCAAACCAAAAAGATTGACTGCTCTTCTGAAGGTCCTGAATTCAAATCCCAGCAAACACATGGTGGCTCACAACCACCTGTAATGAGATCTGACGCCCTCTTCTGGTGTGTCTGAAGACAGCTACAATGTACTTATATATAATAAAATAAATACATCTTAAAAAAAAGAAGAAGAAAACAAAGTGCATGCACATTCTTTTTTTTTTTGGTTTTTCAAGACGGGGTTTCTCTGTATAGCCTTGGCTGTCCTGGAACTCACTCTGTAGACCAGGCTGGCCTTGAACTCAGAAATCCGCCTGCCTCTGCCTCCCAAGTGCTGGGATTAAAGGAGTGCGCCACCACTGCCCGGC
>JADRCC010563013.1:0-21010 GCA_019843855.1 Hylomyscus alleni
CCCACACTTCCCTGTGACTCTGAACCCTGAGGTGTTGACTTTTACTCCTGCTCACTAAAACAGTTTAGTGAGAGTAAATGTCTCCATACTGAGCCAAGACATTCAGGATTTACATTAAACAGTAAAAGAAAACATGATATGTATGTAAATAGACATCTTTAAAAATAAGATGCCAAACTTCAGTTTACAACATTTCCTTTTCAGGGCCAGGTTGTATCAGAGACTGGTATTTCTAGCAACCCAGACTTTGGTATATGTGGCCCCTGTGCCACACAGCATCTCTGTAGTTCTTTCTGGCCTAATTAAGTTATGCAAAGCTATTTTGTAATCCTGCTTGAGATTCAAATGAAGTTATTTTCTGAATTTGGCCATTTAACCAAAACTGGTAATGATGTTACTAAGTAGTATAAGTGATCAGAAATTAGCAATATTTTTTTGTAAAATAATTTGGTATAAATAATCTTTCAATTTATAAATTAAAACTTATGCTACAGTTATCAGTTGATTCATTAAGATCTGTGCAAACACTAGTAATACTCTACTGCTTACAGCTCAATACCAGCCATGGCTTTTCTTGGAATTACAGCCCCTGGTCTTTGGGGGATCATCGTACTTTTGCTTCACACTGACAAGGATCCCCACACAGTTCCTTCAGTTCCCACAGTTTGCTCAGCTCTTCTGGTGAGTACTGAGGAGAAGACAGCATTCCTGTCTCACAGGTTTTCTCACACAGCCACAGGCTGTCCTGTTGAGAAACAAATACGAAATACGACACAGAATCAGGAAGGAATACCTAAATGTACTCTACTAAATTTGAACAACTCATGAGATTTGGGGTTGGAGGATGGCTTCTGATTTGGGGAAAGTACCATGGCCCTCTAGTCCTGGGGCTGTGAACAGAGAAACTGCTGTGTGAAGATTTAAGAGTCACCAATGCCACACCACCCCATAAATATATTATCAGTTAAAAGGACTCAGCACTTGCAATTCTATGAAAACAAGTACAGGGAACACAAATGAATATTTTCATATCCCCTTTCAGAGAATTAATCATAAAGTAGTGGCAGCAGTGCTCTGATAGAATGCACCATGTCTTTTAAATCAGCTCATTTAAGTATCAAATGCTATGAGAGTGAAGCTGAGTTCCTCCTGTCACTATGCTGTAAGAAGAGCGGGCAAGTCCAAGATTTCTGACCCAAGTCCCAAATACTATACTGCTCAACAGAATAACAGAACATGTATACGAAGAAACACATTGAATCTAAGAACACAAATCCTGGGTAAAAATCTAAAAATCTTTTTAAACCATGCTGTTTCTGATCGACATGGGCTGCTGATCCCTGTCTCTCAAAAGCACACCTAGAATGAGAGACTCACCAGTGGCAGCAGAGTGGGCACTATGCCTTGGGTACATGGAAGAGAATGTGTCCAGAAGGCAATGTAAATTATTTAGAAATGACAGTGCCCCATAGGGCAGAACAAAATAAATATCCTACGTATGACTATTTAAGAGAGTAGGGTTACAATAAAGGATCTTCACACATCAACAAGCTCCACAAATAGCCTATGGAAACTATAGGTCACAATGCTCTGATTTGCTGAAAGGGCTGAGAGTATGATGTAGCAGCAGGATTCAAGCTTATTCCTGTCCCCGCTGAGTGTGTGTGAACGTGTGGCTCTGAATGGCAGACACTGCATGTCCTGTTTTCTGTACCTTCTATAGCCAGAGTAGAAGATGCAAGAATCCAGAAATCAATACAACAAATGAGGGAGAAATCCTGTTCCTCCCAGCCCTAGGCTTCCTACCTCTCATTTTGGTCTTTGCATACACATCCTGCCTCCACTCCCACCACCACACCACTAGGTTCTTATAAGTAAAATTCTAGGTAAAGTGTGCTGTCAGAAGAGTTGAGAGGTCTTCTCACTGTCAACAGAAACTCAAGTCAACAGATTGTAAATTGTAAAACTATAAGGAATTTTTGATCAAATACGAAGACCTAATTATTCTTTTAGGGTAAGGAACTTTAATTCATAGCATTTCTTTTGGGTTTTAAACAGACAAATATTATGAGGAATAATGAGTTAGAGTGTCACAATTTAAAAATCACAGCTGAGATGCCAGAAGCCTTTAGTTCCCATGCCAAGGGTGGGATGTTCACTCGAACACCTACAAGAGCCCCGAGGCCGGCACTCCCGTACCTGCTGCTTACCTGGTGCCTTTCAGGTCCTATGGCTGCCATCCAAATGCCCATGCTGACATCTTCACCCTACTCATGGCCAAATGAGTACATATGAGCTGGAGATGGGAGACAGGAAGTGCACAGCAAACAAGCCCTTTCCTCACACACCTTACATCAACACTTTGGGCATACTTGGTCCCTGATTCTATAACCAAGCCAGGAGAAAGAAAGCACTTCTTTAGCTTCTTTCTTATGAACAAAAGTGTTTACAGTCCTCCACAGAATACATTTCCAAACAAAGATTAAAAACAGTGAAAGCAGGCTTTAATAAAATATTGGAATAGTTATCATGGGTAGAGTCTGAGAAGTGTCAGGTAAATGTCCCTGATCTTTAGGGAGAAACTCCTACAGAGAAAGGACAACCATGGTAAGCTGGCTCTGCTTCAGGGATATCTCAGGACACTGGACTGGATGAGTAATCTTGTTACCTGATAGGTCTTTAATCTTCCCGAGTTGCCCGCCAGCCAGTCAACGATATCCTTGGAGATCACATACCCTGACCCACATGCAAAGGCAGGGTAAGCCGGGCTGGGGTATTCCAGCTCCTGCCATTTTCCGGTTCTGTCCACTGCCCAGTTCAACCTGAAACTGAGATGTTACAAAGGTGGTTTCTTTGTAATGGCTGGCCATATCCTTCTACTAGCCAACTTTGATCAATACCAAAGGGATGACCAGGAAAAAAATTCTTGCAGCCTAAGGAAAGGAATTATTTACCCAATGGTAGTTTATATAGATTAGATAAGCTCTCAGTTTCTGAATGGAGGCTAAGAGAAGCACACCTGTGTTTCAGGACATACTTAAATGAATCCAAACCCACCAATCATCAATCCTGCGGTGGGTGTGCCTAAGCAGCAGAGACAAGGCTGAGGAAATGTATCATACATGATTCTAACAAAAACAAAACCAAAAAGACCCAAAACAAAAGCAAAAAGGATGCAACAGCTGCAGAAGACCATATGCTTCTAAAACAAAAACCACATCTTTGACTCCTGGTTAATAAGCCTGAGATTTTTCAATAAAATAAAAAATATTCCCTCAGATTATAGTGATAGCATATTAATCCAGAAGAGTACTGTCAATGTCTTAACATTTTTTTGTGTAAAGGTAACTTCCATATTTCATTCTCAATTAATCACACTTAGTCAGGTATTGACGGTCCATGTTTCACTTACTTTCCCCACCAAAAATTAGGCCCATCTAGATTCTTCTGAGCAATTCTATTAAACACAGCTTCTAAGTCTATGTAACAGTCATCATCTGTCTTGAGCAGCAAATCAAAGCTGGTGGATTCCACAGTCCTGTTGACAGAAAAAGAAATATGCAAGTCACTGCAGCTCTGGAAGGACACACTATACCTGTACAGCTGTGCACCGTCAGTGTCTTACCCTATACACAGACACTATCACTGTGGCCACCAACTGCATTTGTTCCTCACTTGATCAGCTGGGATAACAGAAGAATGAGAAAAAAGTCTGACTGAAGTAGAATATCCATTCTAACAAGGGCTTCCCAGTCATTCTCCACAGCCAGACCTACCTGTCACCTGTACCCTGCCCCACGTGTGCCTAGTTACAAAGCCCAAGATCATGGGACAGGTATTAGACCTGAAAGCTCTTACTTAGAACACTGAGGTGTGTTATGAAATGGGCCAGGTGTGGTGGGAAGCAGATGCAAGTAGAGCTCTGTGAATTCTAGGTTAGTCTAGATACTGAGTGATACGCTGAATATATTATGGGTTAAAACATGATTTATAAGGTACAAACATATTTGTCTTTGGATCCAATTTCCAGCATTTATAATTATTATAAACAATCAACCCTCATTTCTCTAGACACCAAAACTTCATGACATCAAACGAGGCAAAACCAGGTTCCCTACCTGGCTGTTAGTCCCTACTTAGCATATCTGTTTGTAAGTACATACTTGTAAGGGAACCAGTCAGAACTTACTATATAGACCAAGCTGGCCTCGAACTTACAAAATCCACCTGCCTCTGCCTCTGGAGTGATGGCACTAAAGGTGTGCACCACCAAACTAAGCCTTTTAAGTTATTTTTAACAGTATAACAGACACATAGTATTTGCCAAACGAAAATACGCTTTTGTTTTCAAAGATGCTTATAACACTGGTAACTCTGCTGAGTAAATAAGGTTGATTAAAACGTGGCTGGTCTGCTAGTACTCTTCAATTAGTAGAACACTAGTCCTTTTTTCTGTTCCCAGGGTTTCCTACACAAAGCAAGCTGAAAAACAAACCATGAGCCGGGCGGTGGTGGCACATGCCTTTAATCCCAGCACTTGGGAGGCAGAGGCAGGCGGATTTCTGAGTTCAAGGCCAGCCTGAACTACAGAGTGAGTTCCAGGACAGCCAGGGCTACACAGAGAAACCCTGTCTCGAAAAAACCAAAAAACCAAAAACCAAAAAAAAAAACAAAAAAAAACAAACCATGAGTGGTAATGTGGGCTATGAGGAGGCAGATCTAAAAACAGTTCTGCTGAGGTTTGACAACACTAAAGAGGAAGAGAGGCGGAAAACAATGGGAGAGGTATGTAAGGAGCAGGAGGAGGAAAACAAAGGTAGTCCCTGTGCTAAGTTCACACCCGGGAAGGATCTCTGTTAGAAATTCTAGTGCCACCTCCTCACTCCAGTTTTAAGTCCTGACATCTCATTCCTGAAACTCCTCATAGTGGCATCTATACTAGGAATTCTGAGAGCTGGGATTTTAGATTCACCACAATCACCTGCTCATCTATCACAGGCTCCTTATCTGTTGCTGTCTAAATACAGTCCTGGTTTTCCAGACTCATCTGCCTTCCACCAAAATAATAACTAGCCCCAGTTAGATAACGTTACCTTCAACAAACTAACTGGACCATCTACAGATTCTGACTCCAAGAAAACATATCCCTTGGAAACATGCCCTTGTGAACTTCCCATCCGAGAAGGGAAGTGAAGAAAGAGATCTGATGAGTCTTTCCAATAAATAAGTCCTTGCTTGATAAGGTTTCAGAAGATAAGGAAAAATTGTGAAATTCCAGTCCCACAGAGGCCAGCAGTCAGTCACTCCAGGGAGTTAGTCACTACTTCAGCCATGTGAGCGAGCAAGCTGCTCCTCAGAAAGTCAGTGCAGCCACAAGCAACTCCCTACTATGACTGTTAAAATAACACTATTGTCACAGACACAGAATACAGCCAAGATATGAGAGCCACTGGAGGCCCCAGGAGGTTAGGAGAGTTAATCTCACTGAGCAACTACTAGTGTCTGTAAAGCAGACAAGTAAGCTTGTCTAGCCTTGCCATGTGAAAACCGGCCTTCCTGTTCTAGGAGCCTTCTGTCTCAGCCTCTGTGCAGCTAGACAAAGCTCATGTACCACTCACTGCATCTATCCAAATGCAAGGAATATGGAAGCTCATGGAGTAGAGACTAGAAATGGAAGGTGGATATTTAATTGTGAAGAATTCAGACTAGTAACTTAGTGTGAATATAATTAGGGAATTGGGGTAGAGACATTTCCAGACTCAATGAATTCATCTAGTGCTAGGCTGAGACACCTGAAGTATGTAGGAATAAAGCTAAAGGAATTAATTTTTGACCCCCTTGCTACCATTCACACTGTGGATTTATCTAAATAAGAAAGCAGCCGGGCGGTGGTGGCGCACGCTTTTAATCCCAGCACTTGGGAGGCAGAGGCAGGCGGATTTCTGAGTTCGAGGCCAGCCTGGTCTACAGAGTGAGTTCCAGGACAGTCAAGGTTACACAGAGAAACCCTGTCTCGAAAAAACAAAACAAAACAACAACAACAAAAGAAAGCAACAGCATGTTCAAAGATGTCTTCCAAAGGAACCAGGTGCTGGAGAGTTGGCTCAGCAGTTAGAACTATGCTGGTTCTCAAGTAGGGCGGCTCACAACGGTATGGAGCCTAGCTCCAGAGGACCTAATGCCTTCTAGGGACTTCCAAGGCACTCATGTTTACATAACAGACACATACATATAAAATAATTAAAATATATATAAATAAAAATATTAAATTTTTTTAAAGTGACTTTGAATTTTTAAAGATTTATTTATTTTATGTGTATTTATTTATTTATTTATTTATTTTATGTATAACTGTCTTCAGGCACACCAGAAGAGGGCATCAGATCACATTGTGGATGGTTTTGAGCCACCATGTGGTTGCTGGGAATTGAACTCAGGACCTTTGGAAGAACAGTGGCTTAACCACTGACCCATCTCTCCAACTCCTAAAATTTTTTATTATATAAAATAGAATATATAATATATATTATAAGATATAAAAAAACCTTAAAAATAGATTTTTTTAAAAAAAGATCCAGGATGCAACAGGTCACATCTCAGGTGATGAGTCTTTTTAATTTTGAAATCTCAGTGGTTTGATGATGTTTTGTAAACCTACCCAACATGTGTACAACCTACCATCTATAGAAGTTCAATAATTTTGCAGGAACATTCCGGTAAGTATCCACAACATCCACAAAGACAATGTCACCATAGACACTGCTTTCCTCCTGCAGTAAGGCATCTTCCACTTGCAGATCCTGTATATGATCTGCACGTCTCTGGGGCCGAGAAGAAAGGCTTCGTAGTAGTGCATCACCTTCTGAAAAGGAAAAGCTGACTATTGAAGAAAAACATTACTGCGCACTCAGGACCCAGAACTTGAAAATGTTCATTACCAGAATCCCTTCCCCAGGAAAGCCAATGGAGCACACATTCTTAGGATCTACAGGTGGGCAGGGTTACAGCTCAGGAAAGCCAATGGAGCACACATTCTTTAGGATCCACAGGTGGGCAGGGTTACAGCTCAGTGAAGCCTACTGTGATGTGACATTGGACATTTTACATGGGCACTTCTCTGCAATACAATTTCTTATGTTGGTAAACAACAAAACTAGAACCAACAGAAAGAGTTCAACTATGATTTACTTGCATAACAGAATGCACTAGTTTGAAAAGTAAGCTTTTTTGGCTTTGTGTGGAGTAGGGTGCTACCACACAGCTCAGGAGGGCTTTGAAGTCATAATCTTCCTACAGTCTCTTGAGTATCAGCATTTCAGGCACATGTTGTTGTACCTAGCACAATAAGGAACTTTTAACATGACAAGATGACCTTTCACAGTTAAATTATAAAACAAGGTTAACTACATTGAGTTTGCTTTTGCACTCTCCAACTTACCCTGAACAGTGTAGATAAAGCCACCTGCAACTCCCTCCACACCTTCCATGAATTCATGAGGCAGTGCCCCTTCCCCAGCCTGAAAGGAATGAAAACAGAAGTGTTCAGGCATTTCCTGACTAACAGAATGTGTTACAAATGCAGAGCTGAACCAGCAGATGTCCTACGGTGCCTACAGCAGATACTGATGCCATGGATTTTTTTTTATTCTTTTACTTTATATCTTTATTTTTACTTTATGTACATAGACATTTTGTAAGCAGTGCCACAGGAGGTCAGAAGAGGGTCAACTACTATTAACTACTATTTCAGCACCAAGTTTGCCTGCCTGCTGCCAGGCTCCATACCATGGTGGTCCTGAACTCTAACCACTTGGAACTGTGAGCCCCAAATTAAACACTTTTATTTATAAGATTCCTTGGTCTTGTCTTATCACCCAACAGAGAAATAGTGCAGATAAGCAGCCAGTGCTCTGAACCACCAAGTCACCCTTTCTGCCCTTCTGCCATGGAGTTAAAGCATCAGGATGACTCTAGCCCAGTGCTTAGAATTCCAACTTAAACAAATGTTCTTATATTCACAAAAACAGTAGTACAAAAATCAATTTAATTTATATCTAACTCTATCACTTTAAAAACATTAAAAACTTATCTTTTCTCATGAATTTGATAAGATCTTAGTGCACTTGAGAATTCAGGGGCCATGCAGAGAAGAGCTTCTTTAAGTCACCCTCTGTTCCCAACATGTCAGATGGAGGCTCACTTCCTACTGCTGCTCAAGACCCAGGACTTACCTGTTGCCACCGTCCTGCTGGGAGGCACTTTCCTCACTCGCCTACCTCCTCACAGGGGACCCCACCCATTGACTTCTCTATGTTGTGCTTCAATATGGCTGCCTTCCAGAGCTCTCTTCCAGGCGCTGGGGCTGAGGCTAACTGTCAAAAGCAGTCATCAGTGCTTTCACAGTAATGCCTATACAGACTCCTTTTGTCAGAAGGGACACACCATTTCAAGGCCACCAGAGAGTATTGTGAGGTCACTGTGAATAACATGTATTTAATTTTATGTAGTTTGTAGTAGAATGTTGTGAATTTCAATTCTAGTTCCATAACTGTGGGATGCTTTCTTTTTAAACTGCCAGTATGTTCTATTTGGTTTTGGCTTGTTTAGAACTTAACAATACTCTAGTACTCACTGTGTTCTAGTTTGATTTCTGTTGTGATAAGCAAACTAACTAACTAAAAGCAACTTGCATGAGAAAACTGTTTACACTTCCAGGTCACAGCCATCATTGAAAGAAGTCCTGGCAAGAACTACAGCATGTACTTAGAGGCAGGCCTTGCTAGCTACTCCATGCAGCATTATTTCTAACCCAGAAACTCAGTCACAGCTGAGGGAGGAGTGCTGCTAGACAGCTCATTCACAGACCATGTTTATCGGCTTCCTTATACAACCCAGGGCCACTTGTCCAGAAAACAGAGCCACCCACAGTGCAAAGGTCCACTTTATCAATTAACAATCAAGACAATCCCTACGGACATGCCCACAGGCCACAGGCCACATACTTTCTCGGGTGACTCTAGGTTGTACCAACTTGACAGTTAAAGCTAACTAGGACTCTTGCTTATTAACTTTTCTCAAAGATCACAGCATAGCTTTAAATATTCCTGCCATCATCACTTACTGGCAGGAAACAGGTGAAATATCTCTTGCTCAGGGGTTTCCACCAAGTCCCCCTTCCTTCTTCAGTTAGCTGAATGTTTAAGCTGTCTCTGACCCTCGACAACTATCTTTCCTGCAGATCAGATCATTAGTCTTTATATTTGAACTCAGTCTTCTACTCAGAAGGAAACTTATTTCCTTAGTATAACAAACTCAAATATTATGGAATTTTGGTGTATCCTAGATATTTTTCAAGTTTCACAAATAGAAGGTGCCAAGGCACTTGTCCTAAAAATAATAAAAGAAAAAGTTATGATTCCATTCTATAAAATTCCTCTATCTTAAATAAATAATGGGTAAAATACTGTCCATGATCAAGACTACATTATGTGACTTTGTTGGTCCATTTGTTTAATAAATAGTTACTTTTGTTGTAAACACTTTAAAATTCCATTAATTTATTTGTGCATATGAATTTCCATGGGCGTTCTCAGTGAATTTAGGTCATGAAGCTTGGCATCATGTGGCTTTACCTTCCACGGCGTCTTGTAGGCTGACTAGACTATGAGCCTGTGATGGCATAACTGTGCATGCCTTTCAGTGGGGGTGCAAGAAATGTTTTCTGAATAAATAATAAATGACATGCCCCTCACAACCAGGAATGATTTCATGTTAGGGGTGCTTCAACTCAACAGGATCTCGAACTTCCGCATTGCATGCCAAGTGTCTTCCTACTCGTCATGCTAAGTACCAAGGAGGGCAGCAAAGTCTGTCTGTACCATCACCACCATGCCTCTTGCTCACTAAGTCTGTCTGTACCCTTACCATGCTACATTTGAGAAATTTACCTGAGGAAATCCTGGCTAAAGGACAAATATGATTCAGGAACTCCAGAGTTGTTCAAAATTAAACAAAAGCAAGCATTCTCTTTCATTCTCTTTATAAAGACAGCATGACAACCCTCAACTCTGGGCTAAAGTAATCTTCCAGCTCTAGCTTGCTAAGGAGCTGGGAACACCGGCACAGGACACGTGCTCAGTGTAATATTTTGGTAAACAGCATTTTAACTAACATTTTGGTAAACAGTATTTTAACTAACATTTGCTATCAAGGTAAAATAGCCAACTATGGAGGATATGTTTCTTTTCTTCCTTTCTTACTCTGTACCTAGTTGTTCTCAAATTGAGAGCAATCCTACTGCTTCAGCCTCCTTGGGTGCTGAGAACACAGGTATAAACTACTGTACTAAACCAATAACAAATGTTTCTAAAAAAAATGCTCACTAAAATGTTGAGGAAATATCATACTTTAAAATATATCAACCTTAAGGCAAAATTCCATTATCCATTAATACTGGAGGCACAGGAGCACACAACTCAAGCCGTGCACCTCATGACAAGGACTCAGGAACACTTACTAGCATGTGTACTTGAAATCCCTGCCTGAAACTGCCTGGGGTAGGAGTAAATTCTCAATTTTATCCATATAGAACAGTTAATGTCTCTAACCAAGGCAAACAAAGCGCAACTTACTGTGAGGACTCTGAGAACACCCCCTCCATCGTTCACTGTCACTCTGTGCAGGTTTCTGGACACGAGGCCATGGAGATCTTGGCTTTCCCACACGATTGTACCTTCAAAGCTCTTTTGGGGGAAAATGATAATGAATCAACTGTTTATTCCTGTCACTTTGGTTTTAAGAAAGTATGTACATGAAACTTAAAAAAGTCATCTCCCCTGCCCCAAAACACATCAGTTAAAAATTTAAGCCATAACATGAACATTGCATTGTTAGCATGGTAGTATATCTAAAACTCAATCACAACAGGGCTATGGTGTTTACAGATACTGCCTGGCTGTTCTGCTATGTCAATTTTCAAATGTTGCTACAATTGTCAAAGCTATTCTTTCTAATGTGGGTGTAATATGCTACTTGATTTACAGCTGTTGTCTGCTGACAGACACTGGATAGAAATCAAATGGCTACTGTAACATAGGAATGTTTTGGTATAAATGCCTCTTTTCCCCAATACTTTATTTAAAATAAATTCTCAGAGGTGAAATTACTGGGGAAAGGTATGTTTATGTGTTTATTTTGGTACATACTGAAATTGCTTTTGAATAGTTATTTTTATTACTTTATAAGGTCACTAGCAAAGGATGAGAATGCCAACTTAATTGGACTCTCTCTTCTATAAAACTTAGGAAAAAGTAAAAGATGCTAATTAATGTGATAGAACTTTAATATGTGACTGTCTAACACTTGCCAAGCCATGGTTCATTATACATTGAACATTAGAAATGAAAATAGAATAGCTATTATCTTTAAATACTACCAGCATTTGGCCATAGAATCACTAATGAAAAATGCATTTTGGAAGAAATTGAGGTAGATATTGTTCACAAAGAACTTTAGATTATCATAAAAGCAGACAAGTCAGGAAGTAGTTAAGGTCAGAAAAGTGGGAATCAACAACACAACACCTTCAGACTCATAAGCATTTCACAGGCTGTAATACTGGGCCAAGGAGAGTGAAGGTCTACAGTACGCCAGATGCTTCTCTGTCCACCATGGAGCTATGAACCCTATCCTTTGCTTACAAGTGGAGAAGACTAGAGGTTGTCAGCAGAGTGGCCAGGGCTGGTAGGTGATAAGAACTAGCTGTGTAGTAAGCCCGAACAATACAGGTTCCCAGGGAACTGCCTAAAGGCTGAACGAATTCCTCTTCTACATAAAAAATCACATTCCAATGACTGAGAATGTCTTAAGGGTGAAGTTTAAGAGTGACCTTGATACCCTCCAACAATCAGCCACTGGCAACCACACAAAATCTAAGTGACAATGTAACAATATGAACAAGAAAAAGATTCTGTTATAAAGTGCCTGGTCGCATCTCTCCTGGATGAAATATCACTTCAAAATTCTCATCTTTCTATTGCTATGATCAAATCCAATGCCCAAATCTAGTACTATTCCAAGTCACGTGTTTGTCATGCACCTATCTCCTGAACTTTCTTCTCTAACACCAGTAAAATGTGAAAGATGTGAGAACACCGTGGACAGGTTAGAATGGACAGGACTTAAGTCTAAGATCTGAAGACAATTCCCATGATTCTGGTTTAGGTGGTTTAAGAAAATCTCAGATCCAAGCCTAAAAGCCCAGGCAGTGAAAATGGTCGGGAGGAAGACAACACCCCTTGAATGCCCAGGATCAGCTAGCACATCTGGAATTCTCTAGGGACACCTGGGCAGGAATGAACGAAATGGCCTACGTATGCTGAGTACAGTAAAGCAGGTGGCCAAGAGTCAGAACAGTTGGTATGGAACCACACCAAGAACAGGTACCTGTGAAAACTTTACCTTAAGCCTACAGAGAAGGGATGGAAACAGAATACCTCATCCTCTGTCCCCAATTCAAAAGACACTTGGCATCTGATTTGCTCTTTGCCAGTAGCTCTTCCTGGTACCCAACTCCATTTAGTGTATAACTGGGCCATGACCTTGATATCCTCTAAAGCTGTGTAAGGTAGGGCTGCAGCAGGCACCCTTCCCATCCCCATCCAAGTCACAGCTGACTGCTACACCTCACACAACCAGGAAACTTCTAATCCAAAACAATCACTGGCAACTCTATTTGAAGACCATAAAACTACTAAAAATCATGGTTATAGGCTGGGAAAATGAATTACAAATTATCTCACAAAACAGTAAAAGTTACTATTAAGCCCTTCCACATGATTATTATTTTATCTATTACTTCTAATTTCTCATCCATAACAACACAGGAGCTAAAGCATATGAACAACTACTACTTGTGGACTAGAAAAATGACGCAAGACTCACTTTTCAAAACAAAGAAAGCAAAAATGTCCATCAAACTAACAGGAACGTGCCTAGAGATTCAGCTGCATGACAAGTCTGCTTTCTACTAAAACAGCTTTAGATTTCAAGTGCTTACTAAGAAAAATATACAGTTAGAGAAAGAACTACTTTAAATGCATAGTAGTTTTCACTTAAACTCTTGTGGAGGTTTCCTGTTCAGTGGGCAGGCCACAGGATGAACACTTTACAAAAACCACAATGTGACAAGCTGTGGTGATGTGCTACTCCAGCTATCTATTGTGTAAGTGTGACTTAACAGTAATGAGAAGAGATCATCTACTTCTCCTCACAGATGCATTACACCAAGGGTTCCTCTCACTTCTCTGGTAAGACACAATCACCATGTCCATTAGGTTCCATTAGGTTTGATGTAGGGAAAAAAAAACAAAACAAACCACACCACTTACACAAGACAGATTTCAACAAAGAAAGAGCTGCATATGCTATGAACTTACTGTCTAGAGTTCCAGAGGTTTATTATTTTTTTATAAAGCTAATATGCATCTATTATAGCTTTTTAGAAAATATATGAAATAAAAATCATCCCACATTAATAAACAATTCTACTTTTCCAATATTCTTCAAAAGTAATGAATTATCTAGTATATTTACCTTAAAGTTTAAAAGGGAAGTAAGGCTTTTAGGGATGCCGGTTTTAAAAGTTCCTTCCAGGCCAGGTACTCAAGCCTGTAGAGGCAGGCAGACCTGAGATGGGAGCCAGCCTACCTTGTCTACATTGTCGGTTCGTGGGTAGCTAGTGCTATATAGTGAGACCCTGTCTCAAAACAACAAAAACAATCAAACAACTTCCAAGTGTGAACAGTTTAAGTGGCTTTTGTGGGAGGGAGAATCAGTGCTCTCCTTAAGGCTGAGCCACTGGCAGGTTGAGTACCAGTGGAACATGCTCTGGAGTATGTAGACTATACAAACTGGATCCTCTGATTTATTTAGAAAATTTTAAAAAGGGGACTTGAATTTGGGTGATAAGAAGGTAAGGGTGGATCCTGAATGAATCTGAATGAATGAATCAAAATAAACTGAATAAACTCTCAAAGAATTTATAAAACTTGTCATGCCCACTTGTCACGTCACTCCAGTGGATTCCAGTGTCAGGCCTGAAAACCTGATCACAGACCTGAGGCATATGGCTTCAAAGGGAGCCTTTAATCCTAGCACTTGGGAGGCAGACAGACAGATTTCTGAGTTATACAAATGACATGAGAGAAAGAGAAATTACTAAAAGAAAATGTATTTCAGAGCTAGGATGTCCTTGAGGATGGGAGACATTCAGTTAAACACTGACTCTTGTTTTAAAACTTTCCCTTTGGGTGAGATTCCCCGTCTCCTTAGAGACAGTTTCTTTCGCGTGGCTGGGAATTCCAAGCTTGCTGCTCTCTGGCTCAGCAGCACCAGGGCTCATTTGCAACTGGCTGCAAACTAGTTCAACAGGTTCACCTGTTGCAGGAGACCCTAACTGCTGCCAGTCTCTTCCCTCTGCAGAGGTAGAGAGCATTAATACAAATTCATCTTTTCTCATATTGAAAGTAAAGTTTTAACATCCTATTATTGAAGTTACTGTGATATTAATTTTCATTATATGATAGAGTCATGAAGATATTTTAGAAAGAATGTCTTAAAAACCTAATGAGACGTCTATATTTCTTGTTTCAAACAGCAATTAAATTGGTTATTGCAAAATATTAATTGATATTTGGCCTATTACATAGTAAAGATTTTTAGACAACATTGATATTTATCCAAAAGATAGATTGTTAAAATTTGCTTAAATGCATGCTTTTATAGTTCCTGTAAATTTATGTATGCATCTGATAAAAAAATACATTTATAGGTCTTTTATGGGAGAAAATTATATATGATTGGATCACATGTTTGACACAGATAATTGAACTACATGCTTTAGTCACTGTTTTTAAAGTGCTAAAATCAAACTTTTAATTTACATGCTGATAACCTATATATATATATAACTCAGAGTTTACAATTGCTTAAAAGTGTTCCTTTTTAGATATTACTAATTCTCAAATTTTGCAATTGTTCATGCTTATACAACTAAAGTTAGGAGAAAGTACTGTCCCATTAGAATTCTTTAGACAATTAAAAACTCCTTAAGATATTTTAAACTGCCTGGACAAGACCTTTAAGGTAATGCCACAACAAATTTGTATACCAGGCAGATTATAGACAGATATATAACAATTGGTTATATAATCCTCTTCTTCTTCTTTTTTTTTTCTTCGAGACAGGGTTTCTCTGTGTAGCCCTTGCTGTCCTGGTACTCACTCTGTAGACCAGACTTGGCCTCGAACTCAGAAATCTGCCTGCCTCTTCTAAATTTTTACTATTAAAAACTACAAACCTACAAAAAAGTTAGAGTCACCATCTGTGAATGCCTAGTCTCCCAAGCGCCTCACATTTCCATGGCTATGTCCTCCCCACACACTTGTTTGCTGTCCATGTCTAAACAGAGAAATGCAGACGCACAATGATGCAGCATTTCTCAAGAGCAGCAGCACTTTGAGGGAAGCAATGCATTTTACACACCAAGAAAATGTTTCTGTGGGTGATTCAAAGTAGGGGGCAGACTGTAAACCTGCGATTAACTGAAAGCATTAGAACCTGCTTTCCTCCTTCTGGCCCTACCCTTAGAACCTCCTCCCTCACGAGGCTTCCCAATCTCAACCCTAGTCATTTTGGAACCCACAGTCCAATGTTATAAGGCAGTCGCAGTCACTGCTAAGTGTCCCCGTCAAGCAAGTGGATGACTCATGGGGAACTCTGCTCTGATTATGATGGTTGCAGCACATTTTAAGTGGTCCACATGTATAAAAAGCACAAGTCAGTCCCCCCAAAGCCCTCTGGACTACCTAGTGCAGCAACTCTACCTCATAAGAGACACATTCCCTTGATACAGAATTAACATATTGTTTTAGTTGGGATGACTACTGCTATGATGAAGCACCATGATCAGAGCAAGTTGAGGAGGAACGAGTTTATCTGGCTTACACTTCCACAGCACCGTTCATCATCACATGTATTCAGGACAGGAACATGAAGAGGTAGGCTGATGCAGAGGCCATGGAGGGGTGCTCTTACTAGCTTGCTCCTCATGGCTTGCTCAGCCTGCTTTTTTATTGAACCAAAGGCCACCAGCCCAGAGGTGGCACCTACAATAGGCTGAGCTCTCCCCCATCAATTACTAAGGAAATACCCTAGCCCTTATATTTTTCAATATATATTTTTTTCAATTGACGCTCCCTCTTCTCTGATAATTCTAGCTTATGTCAAACTGACATAAAACTAACCAGGACACACAATGTTTTTTCAACTACTTGTGATGCCAAAAGTAAATAACACACTGTAAAAACCTGTGACTCTGCTGTTGCTCTAATAGGAATACCACCATGAAACTAGTAGATACGGGGGAAGTGTTAATGGCCTAGCATTCACATCTTAACTCAGCTTTGAGATAGCATAACAATTAAGGTAGTTTTCAAGGACTCACACAGCTGTCCACGCCTCTAACCCCTACTGTGGTTCAAAGCACTAAGTTCAGAAGTGGACTCTATGAACAGGTTGGCTCAGACCTGTCTTGCACAGTCCTTGACTACACTGGGGAAACCCTCAGGATACCACTGGGGCACCTGACAAGGCAAAATGGTCTCCAGCATGTAAAATTTAAGAATGTTCTAGAGCATCACTCAGAGGTGACAAGAATGTTTCAGACATCACAAGTGTTCATTGTTATTAAAGTTTTACTTAACTTGAAAATACTATTATCTTATCTGTATCTTTTTTTTCTCTTTTCTTGTTTTAGCTGTCCTAGAACGCTCTCTGTAGACCAGACTAACCTCTAATTCACAAGATCTGCCTGCCTCCAGAGTGCTGGGATGAAAAGTGTTCAACATCACCCAAAATGTTTTGTTTAATTTCTTTAGATAAGTAAAACATCTAACTTACCCAAATGACCTGTTGTCCTAATACGGTAGTCACTAAGACAGTCAGAGTTCTCAAGGCAAAACTTTTTTAAAAGCACGGCTATGAAACGCTGTTGCTATAACTGCAAAATTTAGTGCAGGCTTTGTTGGTACTGCTGCTTCCATACTATAGAGCCAATGTGGTGCAACAAAGCACACATACCTACAAAAACTACACTAGCCTTCACTGCAGCCATACCTCTGGTAAGATGAATTGTTCCACAGGCTTATACCATAGCTTGTTCACTTGTATGCCACAGCTTGGAGGACTAAACCGGGCGATGAAAAGGGCCTCCTGCAAGGTGGGTAGGGAAGAGGAGAAAGCAATGACAAACGTTTCCTGTTACACACTATATAAACAACTGAGTGCTCTGCAGCTTTTCAGCAAATCCACAATGCTGCTGATCAAACTCACTATGCTTTCAATGACTTTCACGCTTTAAAATCTTTTTTTTTTAAATCTATTTATGTTACAAGTGTTTTTAATCACTAAGCCATCTCTCCAGCCCCATCTTTCAGATTTTCTAGTGTTACTGCCATGGTCATTAAAGTATCATATTGTTTGTTTTACAGCTCTAGGGAGTCAACTGCCGGCCCCTTGTATCCTATGTAAGCACTATCCTACCACAGGCAGCCACACAGCCCTCCTTTGAGATAGTGTCTTGCTAAGTTGCTAAGAATACATTTGATCCTCCTGCCTCAGCTTCCTAAGCAGCTGGGATTGCAGGCTTGAGCCACCAAGCTTGAATGAATCAAAGTTGCTATCAAGATCTTAAATATTAAAAGTAATCATATAACCTTTAAAAACCCACCCTGACATGATTGAACCAACATATCGTAATAACTCACCATACACACCCAAGAACAAACTGTAAGTTCATAGATCTCTTTAGAAAACAAATTGTGCATGGAAATTCTTCAGTAATAACCTTCAGAAGAGAACACATATAAAACAGAGGACTGACCCTAAGGACGTGACTGTTTTCTATGTGCTTTCTTGTTCTTTTAGGCAAATGTTAGGTAAATACTCTACCATTTCAGCTCTTCCATGAAAAAAAAATTTTTTACACTTTTATCATAGTAATACCTAAATAGCTATAGTCTAGTAATTTGATAAAGCTATTCTAACAGAAACCACAATTATAAATGTGCTCCCTCTCTCTTAAATTTATGTCTATTGGGCTGGAGAGACGATTAAGAGCACTGACTGCTTTTCCGAAGGTCCTGAGTTCAAATCCCAGTGACCACATGGTGGCTAACAACCATCCATAATGAGATCCAATGACCTCTTCTGGGGTGTCTGAAGACAGCTATAGTGTACTTACATAAAATAAATAAATAAATTTTTTAAAAAAATTATGTCTATTGACATTAACAAACCAGACATTCTTATTAAAATATTTATTAATGTACTTTATGTATATGGATGTTTTGCCTGTATGTACATTTGTATAACATAAGAGGACAACAGATCCCATAGGACTAGTTATATGGGATTGTGAGCTACCATGCTGGGAATTGAACTCAGGACCTCTGGAAGAATAGCCAGTGCTCTTAACTGATAAGCCCACAAACCAGACATTCTTTAGGTGGAGTAAAAATAGGATACACTGCAAAACAGACATTTAGTCTTTTATTAACCCTGCTAACAACATTAGCAATTTTATTACTTTTTAAGACAAAAATTTAATTATGTAGCTCAGGTTGTCCTTACACTTGTGATCTTCAAGCTCAGCTCCCCAGTGCTGGGACTTAGGTGTATATGACCATCCCTGGATGAAAAGAAGACAACCCAGGAATGCCACAGAAGAGCCAGAGGGTGAGGAAGGATGCTGTCAAACACTGTCCTCTGGACATGACATGTCTGCTGCAGACAACACAAGGCCTGCGCAGGATCAAGCCACTTAGAGATTCTAGCATGAGGGAGGGAGGAGATGCTAGGCCCGACCATTAGCTGTGGAGCTAGTGACAGCTGGCTTTGGGGGAGGGAGACTCACTTTTCTTTTGTTTTTTGTTTGTTTTTTTTATTTTTTAAATGTTTATTTATTTTTATATATGTGAACACACTGTAGCTGTCTTCAGACACATCTGAAGAGAAGAGGGCATTGGATCCCATTACAGATGTTGTTGAGTCACCATGTGGTTGCTGGGAATTGAACTTGGGACCTCTGGAAGAACAGTCAGTGCTCTTAACCACTTAAGCCATTTCTCTAGCCCCTCACTTTTCTTTTGAAATATGACTACTGGTAGGTTCCCCAGTGGATGATCCCACGTCCATGTTTAAATATACAGAACTAACTGGATTCAGTGGGGATGGATGCATACATACATACATACAGGAAGAGGGAGGGAGAGGAGGAGGGTGGTCCAAGCTATATAGTCCTGGTTGGCCTGGAATTAACTTTACTGATTAGACTGGTCTTGAACTTGTAGAAATCCTCCTACCTCAGCCTCTTGAACATTGGAATTATAGTCCTGTGTTTGACTTCAACAAAACTTAAACTAACCAACCAGCCAACAAAAACTGAAGAGAGGCTTCTAATAATAGCAAAGCAATCCTATAGATAACAATGAACTCTGGAAAAACATAAAGGCTCTTCACCAGATATGATGATACCTACCTGCAATCCAGCACTTGGGGCTAAGACAGGAAGGAGGATTTCAAGTTTAAGGACAGCCTAGAATGCCTTATCTCAAAAACAAAACAAACAAAGACACTCCCCCATCTCAAAAAAACAAAAACAAGCCAAAAAACAACAAGAAAGTCTGAAGGAGGCTGAAATCAAATACAGGTAAAACCTGGAAGAGAATCAAAAAACAGAAAAAGGGAGACTGTGTCTATTCCATCTTCCTCTTGGTGTTCTTTGGTAAAGGTACAACTATACATCAACTTTAAAAAAAAAAAAAAAAACAGGGGCTGGCGAGCTGGCTCAGTGATTAAGAGCACTGACTACTCTTCTTGAAGGTCCTGAGTTCAGATCCCAGCAACCACATGGTGGTTCACAACCACCCATAATGAGATCTGACGCCCCCTTCTGGTGCATCTGAAGATAGCTACAGTGAATTAGCCAGAGCAAGCGGGGCCAGAGCGAACGGGGCCGTCCTGAGTTCAATTCCCAACAGCCACATGATGGCTCGTGGACATCTGTACAGCTACAGTGTACTCATACACATAAAATAAATAAATAAATCTTTACAAAAATCAGAGGATGCTGGTGGGATAAAAACATCAGATGCAAGGAAAACAAAAGTAAAAGTTGACCTACATACATATGCAGGAAGGGCAGAGGGGAGGGTGAGAAAGGGTGAGCTTTAAATTCTTTGTATAAATAGCCCTGATATGAGGCTGACCCATGTAACATGCATCAGAAGCCGAACCCACACTGCAAACAGTCTAGAGTCTCCTCCAGCCACTCCTTGCCACATCAAAACAAACAAAAAGCAGCTGATAGTCTTTGAGGGAAGTAATAAGAAGTCCTATAATAGATCATACACAGCATCTGGACTTACTAGTTACTAGGCATAAAAGGAAAAACCTACATCAACAAAAAATAACTGACCCAGTTATTTAAGAATAAGAGGCTAGGATCCATATCTTTTTTTTTTAACATTTATTAATTTATGTATATGGGTACACTGTCGCTGTCTTCAGATACACCAGAAGAGGGCATCGGATCCTTTAGGATCTGTATCTTATGAAAGATAATATATTTGTGTGTTTGTATCCCATTTTCATGATTCATCTGTTCCCTGCTATGTAAAAAGAGTAGTGATAACATGGATGTGAGAATATTCCTGCAGAAGGCTGTTGAGTTCACTGTGTATATATGCACAGGAGTGGTATAGCTGGATTTGTGTGTGATTTGGTCACACAGGTTTCCATAGTGGCTGCATTAACAATGGATAAAGGCTCCTCTTCCATTATATACTTGTCAGAATTTTTTTTTGCTATTCTTGATACTGATCATTTATTGATCTTATGGCTAGAGATGTTGAACATTTTTATTTTTTCTTTTGAGAACTATTCAATCACT
>JADRCC010563015.1:0-14063 GCA_019843855.1 Hylomyscus alleni
AGGCTTGGACAGGAGAATTGTGTAACTTAGGCAACTTAGGAATACCTCCGTTTGGTTCCTTGTACCCCTTCCCCCTCCCTCTCCTTTTCCTTCTCCCCCCTCTCTTTTTCCTAAGTTTTCTCACTATGTAGCCAAGGTTAATCTTGAACTCATGACTTGCCTGCCTCAACCTCCCAAGTGCTGGGATTACAGACATGTGCCTGAGACCTCATCCTTTAAAGGAAACAAATGGCGCAGAGAGGTAGCTCTGCAGTTAGGAGCTCTGGCTGCTCTTCCAGAGGACTCGGGTTTGAGTCCCAGCACCCACATCTCAGTTCTCAGCTGTAACTCCAGTCCTGAGGGATCTGATGCCCTCTTCTGGCCTCTGAGGGCACTACATGCATGTGGTGCAGACATGTGCATGTAAACCACTCATACACATAAAAAGTGAGGTGGGGGTGTGACAAACATGGGGCTAAAGGATGTATGAATAGTTACTCCATGACATGCTGGAGTACCCCATGGTGGGTGAACTATGCAGTTTCAAGTATGAGAGCCAGTGCTCCTGTATTGTTGAGGCGTGAAAAGGGGAGCTTTCTCATAAACTCGGAAGAGCATGTTTTCCAAGTTGAGATCCAGAGAAGCTAAGTAACTGCAGCCCAGCTCTCTTTCAGAGCCTAAGGTAGAAGAGCTGAGATTCCGACAGGTGACCCAGCTCTGGGGAGCTTCGCTGCCTGGATTCACCACATGTCTTGGTGGAAAGGAAGCAAGGATTTCTGATCAAATACACTTTTGCTTGATAATGCCTTTCACTGCACAGCTGAGTGGTCTGACCAGTGGAATGAATGATCTACCACAAGCTGCCAGGAGACTTTGTTCTTGGTCCTCGGGAGTGTCTGGTCAGACGTCACCTCAACAGCACTAACCCCATGTAAGGTAGCCCTGCTGGGTCACTGGAGGGTGGCTTCTTTGGAAGAAGCATTTTAGCAGGGGAGTGGGACAGAGCTGAGTATCTGCCAACCTCTTCTCTTTGACTAGCCTGTTTCTTTGAGAATTTATTTTTATTTCTTATATATATGTGTGTGTTTTATGTGAATGTGTGTCATGAGTGGGCGCCTGTCAGTGGAGGCCAGAAGAGCACAGAGGAGCCCCTCGAGCTGGAGTTACAGGCCATTGTGACCTGTCCCATGTGGGGCCTGGGAACTGAACTCAGTTCCCCTGGAAGAGCAGTGTATGTCTAGCTTTTTTTTTTTTTTTCTTAAAAGCTCAAAGCGAAGGACTAAATTGACCATGATCACTTCCTTTTAAATGATGAATATAATAGTCACAGCACAAAGGAGAAATTGACACATAGAAGTCACAGGAATCCTGCTCGAGAGGAGGTGAAAGCTAAGTCGGGGTAGCCCTCAGCCATCCACACATCTCTTGAGGCATGTGATCTGGCTGTAATTACATGTGCTCAACGGTTTCTGGACTTCGTGTTTTCCAGAATTGAATTAATAGTTACTCATGCTACTTTATTAAAACACTACTCTTTTTTTTAGCTGGCTCACATACCTTTTGTCAGTGGTATTTCATGTAAGGCATCAACCACTGTAATTTTGGCTGACGCCGAAGCCTGTCCTTGGGAATTGGAGGCGTGGCACTCATACTCTCCAGTGTCTTCCTTACTTAGAGGCGATACCTGTGAAAGAAAGGCTCTTTAGTTCTCTGTGGAAGTCTCCTCTCTTTTTCAGTGGCTTCCATTACACCTAGTAGGGACCTTATGATGAGCAGGGATTGGGAGTGGAGCTGCTATTAGAAGTAGTGAAGTCCTGTGCCAGCAGCCTGTGGAGCCGCCATATTATAATGGCATGGATTACAATGTGAATGTCAGAATTTGGGTAGGTGCACATACATGCTAGAGGGGGAGCCTTGCCAGGTGCTGTGATCAAATCCAGAATGAAAGGCTAAGCAAGATCACATACTTGTTAACCAATAATGATAATTAATGCCTGAGCCATTCAGTTCTGTGTAAGGATTCTGCTTTGAACTTAGGCAAGCAGAATTCTTTTTTTTTTTTTAAACAAAGTAACTGTAGCTCTTCCATCAGTTCCTGTAGCCGCATCTGCAGTACCACAGCAGGGCTGCTTCAAAGAAATGGGAGAAGAATAGTTTCAGGCAGGCGACCGGGAACCTTCGCCAAGCCCCGGTGTTCTGAGAATGAAACTTGCCAGCGCCGGCACTTACCAGCACCCAGCCAGTCACTTCATGCTTTTCTGGGCCACCCCGGGTCTGAATGGCCAGGTTTTCCCGGTCACCAGGCAAGAGTTCTGTCCGTTGAACTCCAGAGTGATCCCTTTTTACCTGAGAAATCAGAAGGAGGGCCTCAGTTCTCTGTATGAAAACATCGAGTTGGAAATGCCACATTCCCAGAATTGCACAAGGTGGCAACCAGACTTCATAATTAGATTAAATTTAGCAATTTACTAACACCGTTCCTTTTCTGAGTACTGAGCAAACCGAATTTTTTTCCTTGCCAATTTTTGTTTTTGGTTTTTGTTTTGTTTTGACACAGGGTTTCACAATGTAGCCCTTGGCTGGCCTGGAACTCACTCTATAGACCTGGGAGATCTGTCTGCCTCTGTCTCCCAAGTGCTGGGATTAATGGTGTGTGCCACTCCATCTGGCTTCTAAGCAACATGTTTTTTTTTCTGGAAAACGTGTGGAGTATGCATGGTCACCCTGCCTTTACTCACTAGTGTCCGTGGACAGTTTGTTTTTTTTTTGACCATGGACAGTTTGATCCTTGGTACTGGGCCTTTTTTTTTTTTTTTTTTTTTTTTTTTTTTTTTTTGCCTGCCTTGCTGTGTTTGACTGGTAAGCTGTCACACAGCGCTAGTTTGATGTTTGGGACCTTGCGGGGCTCTTCCTGTAACAACCTCATCAAAGACAAGCAGCAGCTGGAGTCCCGAGGAAGTCTACCACTTGCTCTGAGGGCTAAGGAAGTATGAAACAGTTCCCACTGTCGTTCTGTGATGAAACCTGCCTGTTTCTGTACATGCTATAGAGAGATTCAGAAGTCTCTTCGTAAAGAGGAATTCACCTCCCTTGGTTTACTGCCAGTTCTTACTTCATGTCTGTCCTTTCTCACCTATTTTAAAGGTCAAAGTATGTTAATAAGAATTTGGAGAGCCAGGCCTTTAATTCCAGCACTTGGGAGGCAGAGGCAGGTTTCTGAGTTCAGATTTCTGAGTTCGAGGCCAGTGTAGTCTACAGAGTGAGTTCCAGGACAGCCAGGGCTACACAGAGAAACCCTGTCTCGAAAAACAAAAACAAAAACAAACAAACAAAAAAAGAGTATTTGGAGGGCTGGAAAGAGATGATTCAGCAGTTAAGAGCACTGACTACTCTTCCAAAGGTCCTGAGTTCAAATCCCAGCAACCACATGGTGGCTCACGGCCATCTGTAATGAGATCTGATGCCCTCTTCTGGTGTGTCTGAAGACAGCAACAATGTACTTACATATAATAAATAAATAAATTAAAAAAAAAAAAAAAAAGCACTGACTGCTCTTCCAGAAGTCAAGAGTTTAATTCCCAGCAACCACATGGTGGCTCACAACCATCTGTAATGGGATCTGATGCTCTCTTCTGGTGTGTCTGAAGAGAGCAATGGTGTACATAAAATAAGTAAATAAATAAATCTTAAAAAAAAAAAGAATTTGGAAAAGGCTGGAGAGATAGCTCAGCAGTTAAGAGCACTGACTGCTCTTCCAGAGGTTCTGAGTTCAAATCCCAGCAACCACATGGTGGCTCACAACCATCCATGATGAGAACAACAACAACAACAAAAAGAACTTTGGAAAAGATGTAAAGAACACAGGGAAAAGGCTTTTTCTGTTGTTGTTGAACACATTTAGTTCCTCAGTTTCAGTACATATATTTCAAGTTATAATAGCCAAATTAAAAAAATTACATGAAACAATTTTCTTTAATTGTACCAAGGCCTCTTTAGGAGCCAGGCCAGTGTTTATTTCGATTGTCTCTGTAATGAGAGAGATGTCAGGAGTTTCCTTTTCCTTCTATAGTAAAGCAAGTGTTAAGTTCAGGTTTTCTAGGCTTTCCCCAGGTTTCCCCAATTCTGAGAGAAAATTAGGTACTTAGGGTTTCAAATGGAAGCTAGGAAAACATGTATAAATAAGCATTTTTTTCCCTTGAATTTCCCAAGCAGCTTGTGCAACTGTTTATGTTAATAAAATACGTAATGTTTTGGGAGGAGTGTTTGACTCAAAGGTAAGTCTCTTACATATCACTAGAGCCTGTAATCTCAGAGGAGGGTAGGTGGAGACCCCAGGATCCTTGAGGCTAGCTGGCTATCCTGGTTAGCTCAAATCAGTGAGCTCTAGGTCAGAAAGTAGGGTAGAGAGCAATAGAGGAACACACACACACACACACCTCCTCCCAACCAAAAGAATCTTCTGGGTTTTTTTGTTTGTTTGTTTTTTTGAGACAGGGTTTCTCTGTGTAGCCCTGGCTGTCTTGGAACTCACTCTGTAGACCAGGCTGGCCTCGAATTCAGAAATCCACCTGCCTCTGCCTCTCAAGTGCTGGGATTAAAGGCGTGCACCACCACCGCCTGGCCAAATCTTCTGTTTTTCGAGACAGGGTTTCTCTGTGTAGCTCTGGCTGTCCTGGAATTGTATAAGATCAGGTTGGACTTGAACACAGAGATCTGCCTACCTTTGCTTCCCAAGTGCTAGGATTAAAGACATGAGCCACCACTGAGAAGAATCTTGAAAATAAAACAAAAACAAACAAACAAACAAACAAAAAAGCAAACCCATCCCTGTGATCCACAGATGGCCAGCAGGGGGAGAATCAATGGGAGACCAAGAAGTCACGGAGGTGTCTAGAGTTATTTCATTTTAATCTTTTTGCAAGATCTCTTGATATATACTCGGGTTGGCTTCAGACTCACCATCCTGTCTCAGCCTGCCCAGAACATACCTAGCTTGAATGTAGTTTGGTTGCAACAGATTCTTCCAGATTCTTGCTATTGTAAATAAGGAATAAATAAGAAGAGGTGCCAATAACTACAGAATGCTATACATCTGTGGTGCCGTTTCTTGTTAGCACCATTATTTCATTTTAATTCTCATTAATGTGCATATCTGTGAGTTTGGGCCCACCCTCAGAGGCCAGAAGAGGCCTTTGGATGTCTTGGAGGGGGTGTCAGAGGCAATTGTGAGCTTTTTCTTTCAGTTCCCTCTCCAAGCCCCTAGGTCCCCACCTCTGTGTGTGTGGTGCTAGGTGTTCTAAGGGAAGCCGTCTAACTTCGAAGCCTCTCGAAGCCGACACATTTCCCCAGCATGGTGCCACAGACTTTATTCTCTGTAAGATTCGGTGATGAAGCTGTAAACTTAGGGAGCTCCAGTCACCCTGGCTTCTCATTTTGTAAATTCCACTGAGAAGCAACAAAGCTTCTTGCCGGTTTTCCTTGAAAACTATCGGCCATGTCCCTCACAAGCCACTAACCGCAAATAAGCATGGGGGAACGTCAGCTGCCCGGGAAGGCTTACATGAACACATAGCCGACCATATTACTGGCATGCCTTACTCCCCTTCCACATCTCTTCCCGAAGTACACTTTAGAGTCAAAAAATCCCATTATTCCCTTTAACGGAAGTTTCAGCTGCGAGGGACAGCTGTACTGGGACTGGGTCATTGGCCTGCTGTACTAGAACTGGGTCACCCAGGCGTTTTGTTTCCTGGTAACGACACTCAAGCCAGGTAGTTTCATAGTGTCTTGCATCGCTCTGGCCACACGGGGGCGCCAGAGGCTGCCAGGAGCCCTGATCTAGACCAAGGCTTCTAACAGGGCAGCTGGGAAAGCTTTGGCTGTTTCTGAGGTCTTTAAACTGCGGAGGATAATTCTGCCCTCTGCGGAGGAAGCTTTCTGAAGGAGAAAGTGAGGCCGACAGATTGAGAACAGAGATCAAGAATTACAGTCCTGATCACATTTGGGTGCCCGGAGGCTGGGACTGCCTTCTCTTTCTTCTTGCCCCTCAGTTATATGAACTGAAATCAGTCATGGAGACTTCAGACAATGGGGCCAAAAACCCCTTCCAGAGTCCCAGAGGTCTCCTCTCTGACCAGACAACAAGCACACAAAATAATTGAGTCTCTCGTCCATTTTTGAGCTTGCCGAGGAAGCAAACTAGCTAAAAAGCGGTGTCTGGCTTTGCTCTTTTACTTAAAACTAAATTTCCTCTCTTAGCATGAGTCTGAGGATTCTTCTTTACTTCATAACCTCTGGTACCTAGTCCTGCCGCCATGGACTGAGCGACACCACCATGTCTTCCCTGCTGTGTAGACTGTAAGCCTCTGGACGTAGACATGAACCTTTCCTCCCGAAGGCCTGCACTACTGACCTTGTTCCAGATGAGGACAGGGGTTGGGATTCCGATGACTTCGCAGCTCAAGAACACCTTGGCACCAGTGACGTTCCAGATGTCCTTGGGGGGCGTCACTATGGAAGGACCTACAAGAGAAGCCAGAAAGCCAAGTCCATCATCAGTCAGGATCTTACAAACGCAAATCCTTGTTTACGAGGCCCTCCCCTCTGTGGATTATCTGAAGTGCATCTCAAGGGCCAGACAGAACCAGGCCTCTTCCTGTCGCCAGCATGGTACTTACAGTCTTCTTAGGGAAGGCAAGAACTGAAATGTAAGCAAACCAGTAAACACAACAACAGACGCGGTCAGTAGGAAAAATCTGTTTATCTGACAGAAATCGAGCAAAATTGTCTTCTTTTCCCCAGCCGAGCTTAAGTGAGGTTTATTCTACCAGCTGGTTTGCATTAGCTGTTTTGTTTTTCTTTCCCATTAACGCCAAGAAATTTCAGTTCTGAAATGCTTAATATTTCACTTCCTTTGTTGACCAACATCTTCACTTGGAGGACCGCGCTAACAACCAACCACTCCTTGTATAACAAAAGAATAAAAATCTAAGAAATTTTTTTTTCTTTTTTTCCTCCCGAGACTGGGTTTCTCTGTGTATCCTTGGCTGTCCTGGAACTCGCTCTGTAGATCAGGCTGGCCTCAAACTCAGAAATCCGCCTGCCTCTGACCTCCCAAGTGCTGGGATGAAAGGCGAGCGCCGCCACCACCCGGCAGAAGTTATTTTAAAATGTACTGAGAGCGGCCGGGCAGGCTTGCTTGGGTAAGATTCAAGAGGGAATTGGCGGAAGGTACAGAAGGGGCCTGGGTATCCAAGAAGGTGGGGAGAGGGTCTTTCTGCTAGTAGAGAAGGCAAATGCTCAAGACAGCGGCTGCCTTCTGTTGGGACCAAGCCCCCCAAAGAAAGGGCAGGAGGGGGCTAGTTTCAGGGTTCCCGGTGGCTGGGTTCCCAGCAGCGAATCATCGGCAAAGGGGGCGGTGAGCAGATCTGGGGCAGATGAGAGGCCAGATGATACCTCCTCGTTCTCAGAGGTTTTTTTTTGTTGTTGTTGTTTTTTTGAGACAGGGTTTCTCTGTGTAGCCCTGGCTAACCTGGAACTCACTCTGTAGACCAGGCTGGCCTCGAAATCAGAAATCTGCCTGCCTCTGCCTCCTGAGTGCTAGGATTAAAGGCGTGCGCCACCACCGCCCGGCGTTCTCAGAGTTCTTGAACCCAGTAATTACCCTTTCTCCTATGAGTAAAATGGCCATTACTCAGACTCCACCCATAGTGGGCATCCCTTTTGCTGTAAGCATGTATGGCTCTCTGTTCCAGAAGTTGGTAAACTACGGACCATGAAACCAAATTTGCCTTCCTAGTGATGTCTGTGTGTCCTTCAAAGGACAGTCAGTTCAAATGTTTGGGGGAAATTAAAAGAATGATATTGTTTCGTGGCGTGTGAAAACTAGAAGAAATTCCCCTTGAATGTCCATAAATGTTAGCGGAACAGCCTCATCCACTCGTTCAGAGTGTCCCTGTCACCCCAGCAGGACCACGTGGTTTGTATCCCACGTGTCTGGCCTGTGTGGCCTAAATATTGTAGATCTGGGCCTTTACAGAAGAAAATTGCTGATTCCAGCTTTGATTAACAGAAGAAAGATAGAATCATGGGAAAGGCTCAGAATTACAAGTCTGCTCAGTTTCTTGGTCGGTATGAGCAAAGTCACCAGATGATTTCTGCTTTGGCCCTGAAACTCTCTCACTTCTGACATCCACAGATGGAAAGAGTCACGGCCTTGCTTGCTTCTCCTTCCCCCTGAGGGCCAGCTCCCAACATCTCAGCAGGAGAAGTTTGCATATCTATCTTTTATTAATTAAGCTGCTCTAAAATACCAATCTTAAAAATTACATTTATTTTCTTTTTTTTTTTAAATTTTTTATTGGCTATTTTATTTATTTACATTTCAAATGTTATCCCCTTTCCGGATCCCCCTCCCTCTGCTTCTATGAGGGTGCTCCCCCCCCACACTCACCCACTCTCGACTCCACGTCCTGACATTCCCCTACACTGGGGCATTGAGCCTTCCCAAGACCCAGGGCCTCTCCTCTTATTGATGCCCGACAAGGCAATCCTCTGCTGCTTATGCGACTGGAGCCAGTGCACGCGCCCATACAAGGTAGGGACGGAGTATCTTCCTCTAATGCTCTCCACCTTATTTTTGAGAGAGGCTCTCTCAGTGAACTGAAGTTCATTTGATGGCCCTTGAGCTCTGAGGCGCTGTGACCGTGACCGGCTGGTGTTACACCAACAGCTGCTCACCATCACACTGGCTTGTAGGTGGGTGGCAGAGATTTCGACTCAATTACCCACGGAGCCGTCTCTCCAGCCCACACACCCACCTTTTTTAGTGGCGCAATTACTATTTCCCATCTATTAATTTGGAATGCCAGGTTTCAGCCTCCTGCGCCCTTCAAAGACTTGGGACAGGGTACTTTGCAGGGGTCACAGAGCTGGGAGCCTGGGTTCCCACACAGAGACCGTGCAGCAGATGAGCTAGATTCCGCCCTCCGGGAAGTTTTTGCCCTAGACTCCGCCCTCCTCGGGATGCTTTGCCCTAGACTCCGCCCTCCTCGGGATGCTTTGCCTTGCTTCTGGAATGAGTAAGTTAATTTATTCCCTCTGTCTGGGCTCTTCAAGCCTAGTTAAATATCTAACTACAGGGTCATCTTGTACCGGGGGCCTGGGAAAGGCACAACCTTCCCTTCTTGACCTGGAAAACTTTCTTGCACAATCGGTATTCACAGGCCACGGAGTCTCCCCTCCCAACATCTATTTTCAGTGCGTATTAACGTCTGGAAACAGCTAGGAAATGACCCCACTATGCAAGATTCTCCCTCTCATCTCAAGGATTAGAAGCTTTTAAAACAATTCTCGTGGGGCGGTTTTATTTTTTTCTCCCTTTGTAAGAATGCACAAAACAATCAGTTTCGAAAGCTCTAAATATATTTTATGTTTCCTTCTCTGTGGATTGTGGGTCCCTATAGGAAGCACTGGGAATACTGCCTCTTTTTGTAGCAAAGCTGGACACAGGGAACAGAGCGAGGCTGTGTTTATATGTATGTTTCTGGCCTTGTCTCCGACATTTCCTAGTCCGAACGCCCTGATATAGAATGTGGGGCTCGCCCTCTCCCTAGCTTCCTCTTGGCTTCTGAGACCCCAAGGCTTGGACTGCACACAACAGGATCTGACTGGCCTTTGAACTCCTTTATCCCACCTCTGTGAGGGCCCCCTGCTGTTCTGCCCTTCCCACACCGGCTGGGGCAGCCTGACTCAGACCCCAAGGGATCTCAAGAGGTTATTCTGGGATGAATATGCCAAGGCTCTGAAGAGTCGGGTACGGGGTAGGGTGAAGGAGAGGGTCTGGGGAAAAGCTGCTGCTCACCTAGCAAAGTAGCAAAGCTTCATGGGAATGGTTCTATTGTGAGGATCTGTTATGCAACCTGCATTGTCTTCTCTGAGGCACTAGCCCCATCAGGAGCAGAAACAATGCCTGCCTGGTACTGGTTCAGGGGTCTAAGAGACAGGCCATAGACCTTCAGTCTTCAAGCAGTTAGGATTAGTCTTGTTTTTTTTTTTTTTTTCCTTTTTTTGTTTTTGTTTTTCCGAGACAGGGTTTCTCTGTGTATCCCTGGCTGTCCTGGAACTCACTCTATAGTCCAGGCTGGCCTCGAACTCAGAAATCCGCCTGCCTCTGCCTCCCAAGTGCTGGGATTAAAGGCGTGCGCCACCATGGCCCGGCAGGAATAGTCCTGTTTTATTGAGCATGACCTCCCTCATGTAGCCCAGTTTGGTCTGGAACTCATGATCATGATCCTCCTGCCTCAGCCTTTCGAGTATTATTATTACAAGTAGAAGCGTTATGCCTGAGCTTCATTTTAATACGATTCACTGTAGCAAGGTTTTTTTTCCCCTACATTTCTTTTTCTTTCCTTCTTCTTCCCTCCCTCCCTCTCTCCCTCTCTCCTTCCTTCCTTTCTTCCTTCCTTCCTTTTCCAGGAGTCTCATTATGTAGCCTGGCTGTCCTGGAACTCATTATGTAGACCACACTGGCCTTGCCTCATAGAGATCCACCTGCCTCTGTCTCCTGAGTGTCAGGATTAAAGGCGTGCCCTAGGCTTTACATTTTTTTTGATCCTGGTTACTAAACTTTGATGGGATGCTCTAAAGGGCCCTGTTCTGGTCCCCAATCTTTATATATAACTCTTCTCCAAGTAGGTTTTTGTTTAATTTTGAATTAATTTTTGCCTCTGTTATGATGTACACAGGTCATCTCCCCAAAGGCCATCTATTGTTTCAGCACTACATCGAGAGGACTGTATTTTTCCTACTGAATCATTAGTGACACCCTTCTGCTCTGTCCCTTAGCCAAATGTGTGGACCTGCATCTGGACTCTGTTCTGTTCCACCAGTCTGTCTGTCCATGTACTTGTAACAATAGTATACTTCAGACACCCATTATGCTAAGATTCAAGTACTAAAGGCAGGGCAGGTTTATTATAATGGGCTTCTCTCTCCAGGTCTCTTACTATTCCAAGAATAGTAAGTTTCTGGAGAAACAAGAGTTCTTGAAAAACATCTGAGCCCATGAATACCCTGAATGAGAGCTATCACAGGGGGGTGGGAGTGGTGTGGAGTGGGATGGAGGATGGAGATGGGGGATGGGGTGGGGGAGTTCCTAATTAGAATCAATTATGTGGTAAGCTCCTCTTGAGATACATAAAACAACTTGACTTGAGTGAGCTGAGTCCACTTGTAGATTATTGAAAACAAATGATTATTGTTCATTTTGCTATCAGGCTATATGTGGAATCCTACAAGTTCTAGATAATAAAAGCTGGCATCATTCCTGTGCTGGGTGGCTGGGCAGGCCAGAGGATGGCTGTTAGCAGCAGTGCCTGGCAAGACAATGACAGAAAGCCTTGGTCATTGAAAATGGCCTTTGTTGCACCATGGCTAGACTCAGTAACACGATGCGGAGCTTAACAAACAGCATCTTAATTGAAAACTACCACCCTACGAAAGGGCTTTCAGACCGGGCATGTACTCTTCTGCAAAGGAAAGCCCTATCAATCAATCAATGACTAACTGATGAAGTCATCAGTAGACCTCACAGTAGGCGGGGCGGGCTGTTTCCCGTTGACTTTGTGTTGATAGAGTTCACAGGTGTTCAGGATCCTCCCCCTTCCCATTGCTCAACGATGATGCCCATGGTGTGTCTACCTCTCAGGCTGCCTGGGTCTTTGCTGCTTCCTGCTCTGGGAACTTCCTGGTAACAAGCAGAAGTAAAGAGGCATATCCCATTCCCCATCCCAATAGAGGAGACTGAATTTAGGGTCTTATATATGCTAGGCAAGCACTCTACCAATGGGCTGTACATACCCCTGACATCTTTTTAACTTTTAATTTTGTGACAAGGTCTGATTCAACCCAGGCATGCCTTGAACTTGATATCCTTCTGTCTCAACTTCCCCCACAGCTGGGACTACAGACCTGCGTTACCAACATGGGTGGGAGACTCTTGGCAGAGGAAGAATGTGGGTCTTATAGGGAGAAGTGTGGAGGGGTGAGGAGAGACACAGAAAGGACTGCCCGATGACTCAGGGACACCAACAGGATCCAGGCCCTGTGTGCAAGGAGGTGACACAGAACTGCTGGCTGATGTGACAGCCCCTCCCCCAGGCACAAAGGCCCTCTCTGCACATCTTCCACTGGAAAGCAGCACCACTGCCAACTCCGTGTCCCAGAGTTCAGTTCGCAAAGGCCCTGTTCTGCCTCGGCTCAATGTCTTTATTATCTCTATCAAAGAACTCCTCTTTCTACTCTTTCTTCCAAGAAAGTCAAAGAAAATTCAGAATGTATTTCTGTTCCAAATGATAAAAACATAAGAAAGAAAGGAAGAAAGGAAGGAAGGAAAGAAGGAAGGAAAAAAGGTAGACTTCAATTCACCCTCAGCTGATTTTTTTGATGCAAAAAAGTCTGAAAATCAAATCACAAGGCCAGTTCATGAGTCATGATATTGGCGCGTAAGTTCTCCTCTGTGTCTGGATTCCAACTAAAGAGGAAAATTCCAGACTTGTTTTCAATGCATAGGGACAAACCCAAAATAAACCTAATTATTTTGCTTACTTCTTGTCCCACGAGAGATTTCAGGGTGGTAAACATCTGTCTAGAAAATATCCTGTCTATAGGATATCTGACTGTCCACTGCTCTTCCCTTACTCATGCAGGGAACTCCAGCAAAGAGCCAAGCTGCCACAGTGCTGCAGGCTTGAGGAAATGTCTGGCACCAGGCTCTCCAGATCCCAGGCTCATATTTCACGCTTCCAGATGTCTGTCCCAACCACGCTGCACCTCTCTGCTCTCTTACCTGCACAACTCCGTTAACTCTCATTCAATCTCCATTGCTTCCAGTAATACATGTTTATCTCCCAAGTTCATTTCTCTGCTTTAAAAAGTTATTATTGCCTTCAAATCCTAGGTACTTTAAAAAAAAAAAAAAACTATTCTTTGAAGAGAAAGAAGAGGGAGGGCTGAGATGGAAGACAAGAAGAAGGAAAAAAAATGAAAATGAAAATGAAAACAGACAACCAGATCACCCATGAATCTGGAGTGATGAATCATATTCTATATATTCGTTGGAAGAAAGCTAAAATTCCATGAATGAATCAATGTCACCCTAAAAGTACCCAGAAACAGTCAGAAGCCCCCTGTAAGTTATTAGACATCTGCATTGTCCCCTCTAATAATGTCCCAGGCAAATGACTCAGACTACCAAGTTACTTTAGGAGTAGTCAGTCTCTTACGATCCAAAAGCTGCTGTGTCCTGAGATGTCCCCCCAAAATAGAGAGGGGGATAGTTACAGATGGGCGAATCTATATTTGGAACATCACAACTCGGCTCTGAAGAAGTGAGGAAAGGCAATTCTCACAAGTCACACAGGTGACAAGGAAATATTAATTTCAAATCTGACCGTCCCTGGTTCTCCCTTCTAATAATGACTCTTCCTCATTCTCTCCAAGCCTGCTCTCCTCTCGGCCGTCCCGTTCATCCTCCAGGACCTGCCCGATGTCACTCTAGAGCCTTTGCTGCCCCTGACCTGTGCTCACTTCCTTGAGATGTCACCCTCCTTCTCCTCTCTCATCTTTATTTGAAGGGTGACCTCTGACCTCCCTTGGGCATTTTTAAAGCTGCTGTCCCCACACACTTCTTGAAGGTTCTGTTGGGTTCAGAGCTCACCCTACACAGCTTAGCATATCTCATTTTCCTCTGGTGCTTTCCTGGCTGGACTCGTGAGGGTGCCAGTGTTCTGATGGCACCTGGATAGCCATCAACTGTGAAGTCAGATGCCCTTCATTGTTCACGGGAAGGAGGAGGCTCAATGTGCCTCAGTCTCAGAGTTCCCTGGTTAGGAGTTGAGAAGATCTATGCGGTCACGAAACGAACCTATGTATGATTGCTACGTTGCTTACCTGAAGTGATGCCATCGCTACCTCTGACTGGCTGGCTGATCACCCATTATGATTCTGTTTAATCTTTGACTTGACTTTCTGTTGCAGCATGCTATGCTTTTTTGGCTGCTGCCCACCAACCAATTAGTATATGC
>JADRCC010563017.1:0-13450 GCA_019843855.1 Hylomyscus alleni
ATCATCAGGCTGGGTGGCAAGCGACTTTGCCAGCTGAATCATCTCACTGGCCCGGCTCACCTTTCTTCTCACCAGTACCCACTTTCAAGGATCCCCCAGCCTTGTTGGGGGCACCTAGACACCCATACATCGGAGTCCCCACCGCCGTTTATCAAGTTCACTGTACTGGCCCTCAGTACAAACGATCCAGGATGGCCACTTTAATCCCCTTCACAAAGTAACAACAACAACAAAAAGCCTCCAGGCAGAACACGTCAGGTCTAATTCAGATTTCTTAAAACTGAAAGCAAATCATAAATACCTGAGAAATCAGGTTCATAATGGAAACTCCAAGAAGCCCTTTAACCCGGGCAGGATCCTATAACACAATTATATACAATTTCACACTTGGCTAGAGCTGTTATTTGAGAAAAATAACCATTTTTTTTTTTCTGCTTACACTAAATGAACCACAAGATCCATGCATCCAACTGCAGAGAAACGCAGGCTGGCTGCCCGGCATACATCTCATCAGCTAGCTCCAAGGCAGGGCCACCGAAGGATCAAAAGAGTTAATAACTGGATCCTGCCCACAGCAACCACACAATTAAGGGCAAGATTAGCAGAGATGAAAAATGCATTGTGAAAATGTAGTGACGGACTGAGAAAACAAGTCAAGTGCTCTGTTGCACAGTCCTAATGATCGACTCTGTTACACCAATAATAGAAGAAAAAGAGATTGCGGTGGTGGGGACAGGGCACATCTTTTCTAATCTGCATTGTCATCCCAACTAAGGCCCACACCATTTGTATTAACCCCTGCTGACAGAGTCACATGACGGACATAATTTCTTATAATTTACCAGCTATGGATCTAACCTTTCCTCATCAAATATTCATAAAGGCAGGATTCTCAATGATTTTCTGTCTCTCTTCATATTTACAGCGTGTTGTCTTCTTCCTTTTTACAGTAATTTGGACACAATTGAAGTCAAATGGAATTAGAGTTAAACGCCTTTAGCAACAAAGGTGCCGAAAAGCGAAGACTTGGGGTGGGGTCATGAACTGCAAGGGGTGAGTCCTGTAGCCCCAAGCCCCTCTGCATCCTAGAGGAGGCCACTTAGGGAAGGGCAAGACAAGAGTCAGCAGAGAGCTGACACTGGCCTGTTGGGAGGCCAGCTAAGAATGTGCCCACTTTGCTGTGTAGGCTGCTCCAGGCAGAGTATGGACTGAGAGCCCCAGGCCTTGCCCTGTCCTCAGGGTGCAAGGGAACTTTAGGCCTGGGTGGCCAGACCCTTTTGAGCATGTATGCCCAGAGGAGCCCAAGAAGCATGCCAGGGGCTTCACAGAGGACAAGGAGAAGCCGTTCGTACAGTTAACTCAGAAAAGAGACGCAACTATTCCTGAGAGCATTTTGGTAGGAAAAAAAAAACATCTGTTTCCACTTGCCAGCTTTGTTTTGACAAGTTTTCTTAACAGGCGTGAAGAGGGGAGAGAAGTCCATACACAGCATTCAGGATTAGAAGCCGGTCCTGCCTACCCCGGTTACCATTTCCCCGGGCTGAGCCCCAGTCTCATCAACAGAAGTTTAGAGACACAAAATGGATTTTCAAAATAAATCTCCCCTTCAGCCCTCCAAGGAGCCTGTCTTTATTAAAGCCAACAAAGAATGCTGGGGATAAATCTCCCTCATGATGCAAAGGACTTATTTTACCTAGTTGACCTGTCCAGACCAGGAACTTAGATCTCACTGGGTTCCCAGAATTGAGTCCGAGAGTGAAGAGCTGTGGACTGAAGGCTTTATGACCTGGAACAACTGCCAAGCATCCCCAGCTGAGGAGAGCTGGTTCCTCAGAGCAGTCTGCATCTTCCTCTGGTCCCAGCTACACAAGCATAATGCACAAATATATTCCCTTTATCAAAACATAAGAGCAGATAAGAGAAGAGCAGAGTCCTCTTTGACCACAGCTCACCCCACTCATGCCCTCGCTTTCCTAGATGTTACTCCCTGCATCTGTAGATGTGCATGCTTGGCAAATAAGTGGCTATTTTGCTGGTAACATCAGTGTCCAGGTTGTTTTTTGTGTCTTGTTTGTTTTGTTGTTGTTGTTGTTTTAATTAGTAATCATCTTGTGTTTGGAAATCTTTCTATGGCAGAGCAGATCAATACCTCCCCCCAGCCCCCAGCCTCCCCGACTCCCGGCCTATTTTACTGTTTCTAGGGAATCCATTCTATAGGTATCCTGCAATTAATACTGTTCTCTTAGCAGTGGGCGTCAGTTTCAAGTCAAATTTTGCAGACTATTAGTTTCTGTTTGGAGCTAAGACCATTTGGTAAGACTGTCTAACAGACAAGCTGACTGGTACAGATGCAATTTCAAAGATGTTTGTACTAACCTCATAGTTCAAACTAGTTGTTCCCAGTGAGAATACTAGAGGCTGAGCTCAGAGCCTTGCTGGGTGAGCGTACTAGGTGAGCACTTGACTGCTGAACTATGGTCATGAGAAACTTTGCATCTTACTGCCCACAAATAAATAGACATTCCAAACTCAGCAGTGAATTAAGTATCCTTATCTTGACGGTGAACATTGGGCTATCAGAAGAACCCTGGTTGTTATAGAGTTTCTTGTTACATGGGCTGGCTGTGCACATTGCACTGTGTACCCTGAACTGCAGTGCAGTTGTCACTTGAAATGCCTTAACTGTGAAGTGCTCTTCCACACACAGCTGAGCACTCATGTGCCTCATGTGCCAGCACCCACATTCCAGAGAGGTGCTGCTGGTTGTAGGGAGGGCACCTTGCCGATCACAATGCGTACACATGGCCGACACAACCATACCTCTGCCTCTTGCTGGAAGTCCGGAGAGTTAAATTCCATGCCCAGTTTTTTTTTTTTTTTTTGGTTTTTCGAGACAGGGTTTCTTTGTTTAACCCTGGCTGTCCTGGAACTCACTCTGTAGACCAGGCTGGCCTCGAACTCAGAAATCCACCTGCCTCTGCCTCCCAGCTGGGATTAAAGGCATGTGCCACCACCGCCCGGCTTGCCCAGCTTTTTGTTGAGGTCTTGGGTATCACCCCTTAGCTAGAAATCTTAGATGCAATTGGAGCTAACCTCCTCCAACCCCCACGCCTCCGATTTAGTTCAGGAGAAGCGCACACATGACCAGATCCTGTGAACTTACAGAAGTAGAGAGTGCAAACTTCCAACCCAAGTGCGTTCAATCACAGATTCTGGAGTGTCTTTAAAGACAGTTCATGGCAGTTTCTTTTAGTTTTAGGAGCCGTCTCCAGGCTGGCTAACAGTATAATAGAGAGAGCTTTTGCTTTCATGAAGGCCAGAGGCTATCAGTGGTACAGCATAGAAAGGAAACAACCAGAGTATGGTAAGCTCTAGTCAACTAGTCAATATCCAACAAAAAAGTTAATGGAGGAAAAATACAGATAAATTAGACTTCACCAAAAAAAGTACACTTTGATGAATCAGAGATCCACATCAAAAAAGTTAGTCTTGATTGTTAGCTTCAGGGAATCTGGGCTCACCTCTGAGCCTCTTGGGGGTTTCCAGAAAGAGTTAACTGAGGAGAGAGGGCTTCTGGGGAGACCCAGGCCCAGGGAAAGCAAAACTGAAGATAATATAAGCATATTTTCTGAAGTAACAAAGACAGGGAACTGACTGAAAACATTCCACCTGCTCTCCACTGCAGCACTCACATCTGTCTGTATCTATCTATCTATCTATCTATCTATCTATCTATCTATCTATCTATCTATCATGCATGTTTACTTTTATATATAGAATTATATATTGCATTTTATAATGCTATATAATTATTATATAATATATAGACATAAATTTTACATCCTGACCAGTTTCCCCCTCCCTCCCTCTCCTCCCAATCCCTCCTCCATCTACATCCCTCTCTATCCCCCTAACCCCCATCCACTCGTCCTCCATTTCTCTTCAGAAAAGGGCAGGCCTCCCATGGATATCAGCCAGCCATGACATGACATATCAAGTTTCGGTAAGACTAGGTACCCCTTCTTCTCCTCATAAGGCTAGACAAGGTAATCCAGTAGGAGAAAAGGGTCCCAGAGGCAGTCAACAGTCAGAGGCAGCCCCTGCTCCCACTCTTTGTGGTTCCATACAAAGACCAAACTGTTACATGTACACAGAGGGCCTCGGTCAGTCTGATGCAGGCTCCCTTGTTGTCAGTTCAGTCTCTGAGCCCCTGTGAGTCCAGGTTAGTTGATTCTCTCTGCATTTTCTTGCGACGTCCTTGACCCTTCTGGTACCTACAATCCTTATTCCCCCCCCTCTTCCACAGGACTCCCCAAGCTCCAATTAGTGTTTGGCTACAGTCACGGTTCTTCAGAGCCAGCGACCACAGACACTGTTTGCACATGTATAGACTAAGGGAGAAGGAGCTTTCTGTAATGCCCAGAGTTGGTCATTCAAGAAACAGCAGTTAGTGCAGCTTAGAGGTAGCTAGCTACCTGGAAACAGCTAGCTGGAAACAGACAGTCTGGAGGGACACTGTTTTGTCTCCCTCCACTCTCTTTATATCATTAGATTTAGAACTTGAGCGGAACTAAATAACACTGGAAGGTAGTGATTCACAGGATGCTTTCTGGGGTAGGTATGTACCAGAGAAGCTCTGGTGGCTTAGGCAAGTTACATACCCACTCAGTGTTCCCGTCTGTAAGGTGCAGTGCTAGCCACATCAGTGTCAGTAGGAGCCACTGGCATGGCCACCTGGCACAGAGTAGATGCTCAGTAGATGGAGATGGGGAAGGCCAGCAGGATCCTGGTCTCTGACTCTGTCACATCCAGTCTGTTAACATCACTGTAAGCCAAGGGACTCACAGATGAGATTAGCTCCTAAGGACAGAGGTTCTATTAAATTTGAAGTCAGGAAGAGCAAGCATGGCTGTCAGAAATTACCTCACTGAAAAATGAGAAGTCCCTCCTTTCCAGGGAGGGCCTCTTCAGATCCATTCAGTGGAGTGTTCCCGGTTCTCACTCTCTACCCACAATGGAGAAATAACTCACAGGCCCACTGCCCAGAGACCTCGCTCCTGGAAACAAACTTTATAAATCATTTTAAAAGAGTTAGTGACCACAGTTCCCAGGCACTTCCAGGAGAGCATCTTAGAACCAGTTAAATCCTGTGCAGGGCAAATCTGCTGCTCTTCCAAATGAAGCTCTCCCAGAAGGCCCACGTACAACTGTCCAGAACTTTACCTCTTCTCCCCCCCGCCCCCATCCTGGGGAGAGCTCACAGGGCTTCCTAACCCAGGAAACAGTGCATTCTGTCTTATCTCTATACAGCCATTGCATTTTAAAATACCATTTTTTTTATCCACACAGCTGGGAAAAAAAAAAAAACCTAAAAAGCGAATTAATAATAGCGTTTGTAGCATCACTTGAAGGCCAGAGCAAAAGCCATGTTGGAAGGACTACCTTTCTGGCTTCTCTTCATTCATGCTTCACAGGCAGGCCACTCGCTGGTGGCATGTCCAAAGCCTAGCCTTGGAACTTACTGCCAGGCACCCCTGGGCACTAGGCATCTCTGAGGCAGTCGGCTCACAGAAAGAGCGATTGAAATGAGTGAGGCAGCAGAGGCTGCATAATAGGCCGCGGTGAGGCGGGCCGAGCAAACTCCCAGGTGTTCTCAGCTGCAGAATGTTCTTCCAAAAAGTATAAATTGCAACTTAGCAGTCTGCAGAGAAGCTCGGCTCCCCAACAGGCCAGGCTCAGGGCAGGAGGTCACAACAGCTAATCAGGCCTTACTGTGCTGGCCTGACTCACGACCCAGCCCTGGCCATTCCCAGCTGCCCGTCTCCTGCCCTGCTTGGAAAGAAGCAGAGCTTCCCTGCTAATCGCCCCGTTTTCCGAAGCTGGAAGGTGGCTTGTAATGGCCTCCCGTTCCCAGACTCCTCTCTAATGACACACTGCTCCAGCAGATGTCATCCTTTGATTCCTCACGACCTTCTGGATTTGTGCAAATGAGAAGGTGCCTGGGCTCCACAGTGAGGACCTCTGGGTGTCTGTGCAGGGAGTCTGTCATCCACCTCACCCCCTCGTCACTACCAGACACCATGGCAAGGACATAGCCTTGCTCATTTGTCGTGTGGGGGAAAGCCTTCTTCCCGGAGCCAGGGGCTATGAGCTGAGGTGGTCAGCCCTTCAGTATTTACCAAATGTGACTCGCCTGCTGTCTCGCCTTGACAGATGAGACAATGCTACTGAAGTGCCCTCCTCAGGGTCACCTCACAAGCAAGCAAATGCTGGTCCTGGGAGAATGAGGTCACCCCTGAACAGTGAAGGAGCTATAGGCTCAAGCTCTGAAGAACCCACCCTAGCCCCACCATTAGCCAGGGAGCATGACTAGAAGAAAACCTAGTGGCTTGAATCCCTTGCCTTTCCCTCCCAGAGACCAAATCAGAGAATAGGCCATTCGCCCAGCTAGTCAAAGGTTTGAGGGCCCTAGTACTCCCCTAAGGCCATCTCTCTGGCAGTGTCCTTTCTTTCCAAGGTTCCAGAGAACTCAGTTTATAGTGACCCCAGACGCACATAAAAACCTTAGTAGGGGATCTTAAAATTCAGTCTGCTCTCTTTGTAAAAGTACCTTGCAAGCCAAGTCATTTTTCAAACCAGCCCCGTTCTGGCTCTGAAGCTGGCTCTGGCATCGAAGGCTGGGCCTCGTCCTCAGCCTGAATCCACAACACAGAAAAGAAAAGCAACCACACCTCAAACTGATGTGAGCAGAGCTCTGGAGTGGGAACTCAGGATCACAGGAGGCTTTGGCCTGTCCCTTCTGTCCTAGTGCAAAGGGGACAGACAATTCATGAACAGTGTGGACACAGGAAGGCTCAGAGTCTAGCCTCCCTCTCAGCATCAGAGGAGGTGGTGGGAGCCACGGGAAGATCTTCTGCGAGTTTTACCAGCTCTATGCAAGGGTCAAGCATAGACACTCCCTCTCCTGGAGGCTTTCTGCAAAGCACTGGGATGAAGGCCTCATTGCCCTGCCATGTAAAACCCTCCAGCAGCTCAGCCTTCACTTAGGTAAAACCCCATTTTCACAGTGGCCTCTGAGACCCTGGGCTTCACCAACTCCATCATCAGACCCCTCCTCACACTCCTCCAGCCACCATGACCTAACTTATTCTCTTCCCCAGGAAAGCACCCTCCAAAGCTGCCCTGCCGATGCCTCTCGAATCTTCCCTTTTGCCCTTTTCTTCATACACTCACCTAACAGCCTCAGAGTGCTTGTCTCTACAAACACTCTGTCTTCCTATTTATTGGCTCACAGACCATAGCAGAAAAGCCCTGATACCTCCTCCTGCCCTCACTCCTCCTTTACTTTAGAATCTAAATTTCAGTGCGAAAGAAAGGGACATTGCAGCCACTCTCCAGCCTCCCCTGTAGGTTGGTCTTCCTGGAACGATGAAGAGAAGCATATTCCACTCTCTTCCCTTTCTCCTTCCTGCCCGGGACTACAGCATGGAGGCTGGAACACACTGGGCCTCAAAGGCACTCGTCTGTGGGTGGCAGAGCAGAGCATAGAAGTAACAGCAAGGTCCTGTAAATGTGTGGGCTGTCACCCTGGGACCCACCCCACCCTGGACTTGTTGAGCTTTCATCTTCCTTAACCATAGTAACTCCTGGACCCTCTTTCGAGCAGCCAATGCAGGGGCCACAAAACTGGAACCCTTATCTACTTTACTGCTTGTTCTAGTTTGCTTTCTGTGAACATTCTGACCCAAAACCAACTTGGGAGAAAAGGAGGTCCATTTTGGCTTACACTTTCCTGGCACACCCCATCTTAGAGAGAAGTCAGGGTGGGACTTGTTGCAGAGGTCATAGAGGAACACTGAGTTCATTCCTCCTATGCTCTGGGCTTCTCTTCTTCATAAGGCTACACCAACAACCACAAAGGTCCCTGCAAAGTAATTCTCCCCAGCCTGCAATCATTGACAGCTTAGAGCCCCTTGACTCCGGCTAGTGGTACAGCGGAGACTCCCGTGTGCATATATTACCTCTGAGAAAAGCAGAGCCTGTGTGCAAATATAGCTTTCAAATCACAATGACGGTGACTGGTGGTACTTCCAGTTACACAGATTGGCTCCAATCTGTGGAGCAGATGAGGGAGCCACCAACTCAGATTTTTCTTCACAGCTTACAACTCTAGGGCTTGTCCCTAAGTCAGAACAGCTGGACTTCCATTTACTAAGCCACCGTCCTTTCCTTGGCTTATCTTTTCAGAGCATGAATGGATTATGCTCCAGTGTCTGTCTGTCTGTCTTTGACTTTACAGGCAGCCTTTGTAAAAACTAGATACTCTGTGTAAGTCAGATTTTTTTCTCTGACATCTGCTTCTTGCCCAGGGTATGTAATTTCTAGGTTTGGAAAATCAATGGCATTGACTCTCTGGCTTTTATTTTTATAACTATGTTTATTACCCATGTGACAGCTACTATCTGATTCTGACTAAATGGAATTTTTCCAAAGATTTGGAAAATACTAAGATTTCCCAAGATTTGTAAATCCTAAGGTTTGCAGGAAGAAACGGTTGGGTTTTTGGACTTTGATTTTATACAATTTTTTTGTTGGTTGGTTGATTTGGTTTGGTTTTTCTTTTCTTCTTTTTTTTTTTTTTAAATGTTATGAGTACATCTAAAAACCACACTGACTTGAATTTCTGGTCCTAAGTTATTCTAGAATCTTTCTGAAGTTTGAGACTATCCCTTGCAACCTTGACTTAGGTTTCAAGCACCAGGGAAGTCATGAAATTGGAAAGGGTTATCTTTTGTCGATCACAGCCCTTTGTGGGGTGCTGTGCTGACAGAGGACAGTGGAGAGACCGTATTTTATGGCTGAAAGCAGGGCTTGATCGGACCCAGTGGGGATTTTGTTCCAGTAATTGCATCCAATTGGACCTTCTGCCACGGCGCAGGTCCGGCATTAATAACACTCATTAAGTCATATGCTGTGTGCATTCCCTCCCAATGGCTGACTCGCTGGCAGAATATATTTTCTTCCAAAGTGTTTGTTTTCATTGTTGCCCTTTAAAAATAATGAGTTCATTCTATTCCCTTGCAAGGAAAGCTATTCTAGCCTGCTTTGAAATTGTATATCTTTTGTCGAGTGCATTTCTGCAGTGCGCCCATAGCTTTGTGTGCTGGGGAACCCAACCCGGCCCCTCTTAAAGCTTCCAACCAAGTTGCCTCAGACTTGATCCATAGAACCACCAACCCATTTGACCTTTATATTGTTACCCTTGGGCAGGTAGAAGTCATGCAAGTTTCAGGTGACCCTATCATGTGACCAGAGATCAAAGGTCAGCAGCTCCTAAATGTTCGCTGTCAAGGTAGCCCATTCATCACCATCATTATGCAACTGACAAGCCGACAAATGAACCTGGGATAAAATTATTCTCAACCTTCTGCCTCCCGGATTTACACTGGAGAGGTGGGCCAAGCGGTCTCACGTATTAAGTGGTTCCATGAGCCTGCCAGCATCCCTGAAGTAGGGGGAAGGACCTCAGGAGACCTGTTGGGTGCTCTGAACCCTGGAAGGTCACCAGTTGTCTGCTTACCAAGCCCAGTTGCAGATCTACAAAAGCTACCCTGTCTCTGGTTTCCTCTGCAATGAGATGAATTCAGTGTTCTGTGTGAACACAAAGACATCCTGTTTCTCCCCACCCCCATTACATCCCTGTCTTGGGATCTTTGAGGTCCTTTGGGGCAGGTTTACATGGTGCAGCGTTTGTCCCAAATAGCCTGTTCCTAGAAATCACTCATAAAAATTAAGATTCCTGGGACTCTCTTCTGGAGAGTCTGACTTGGGACTTATGTTCTTAGGGAACTCCTTTTAGTAAGGCCTCCAAGAGATTCTTTCATTGTCTGCATTTTTGAATAGTACAAAGAGCATAAGATTTGGAGTCAGACAATTCTGGCTTTGAATGCAGATTCTATCATATGTTTGGTTATAGACTCTTGGATTGATTCGTTAATCTTCTAGGCTTCAGTTCCTTCTAGAGGATAAGAAACTTGAATAGAAAATGGGCAAGGTATCTTTATACTGTGTGTATTAGTACTAGCAGCCCTTTATGTTTTCAGTGGAGTTTTTTCTGTTCCTTTGGTCTAAAAGTTGTCACTGAAGGGACTGTGGCACGGTCTAGAATAACTCTATACTTCTCCCATGGCAACAACACCCCAGCAAACCTCTGAGAGCCATTTTCAGAGCAGCAGGAGTAGGATGCTATGAGGCCCATGTAGTATAATCACCTAGACTGGGGGTGGGGCAGAGCCCTGTCCAAGGCAGTTCTGCATTAGCCATAGGAGAGTATGACACTCCTCTAGACCCCTGCAAAGAGAGTGGAGATTCCTTTGGGCCATATCATGTCACTAGGAAATGTCACTGCCTTAAAATGGCAGGAAGTTCTTGTATCCCCATCTCTCTACCTTCTGATCTGGCCACTCAGTATGAGCACCTTTCTCTCTCTGATAGAACCTCTGCCCCAGCTCCATCAGCCAGGAAGACCACAAGCCCTTAGCAAAGAAAGTCTCTTCTTAGAATCCCCAAGTTGAAAAGCTGTTCATTCTCTGATAAACAGTGTATAGTAAGAAATCTGCATCTTGGCTCGTGGTTTCAGATGTGTCTGCCTATGCTTGGCTAGCCCAGTCCCATCAGGCCTGCCACGAGGCATCATGACAACAGGAACATAATGGAACAGATTGCTTACCTAATGATCAACAGGAAGCTTCCTTCAGCCATTGACAGAACAGTTCCGCAGCACTCCCTGTACTCCATCCACATAGACAGCACTGTCTGTGCCGAGCAGCTTTGCTGGTCTCAGGCAATGACTCTTTGGCATTCGAAGCATCATCTTGGGGTTTGGGTATTCAAAAGTGGTTTTGGTATGTAAACGTATTTTTGATATTCAGAGGTGTTTTGGGTATATTTAGTGTTTGGAGCCCTTTTAAAAGCATCCATACAGCCTTGTTTATTAGATTCTTCCTTTGTGAAGTTCAAACATAGTCTCTATATAACTAGGATTTAAGCCCAGGTTTAAGTGGCTTTGCTTCAAAAGAAATGACTGCTAAAAAGGTATGCTGAACTGGAAGAAAGAAAGGTAACCAGTGGGCCAAGGCTGGGGCTCATCCTTCACACCCGTGTTGATTTTACAGATCTGAAAACACTGATGTGACAACCTAGAGGGGGATGGTGAAAAGCTGTGCCCCTTGCTGAAATTCAGTTAGGAGCCACTTCTGTGTTAGGTTAAACAAGTGATGCAAGATTCTCATGCTAATATATAAGACCACCTTTACTAAGCAGACCATCATGTACATGGGGTAGCTCACCATGTGTAGCATTGTCTATAATGTTATAATAGCAGTAACAGAAATCTACAAAGAGAGTTTGGAGTGCCAAGGCTAAATGTGTGTTAGGGTATATGTGGGTATACATATCATATTCATACATGTACATATACATATGCATAAGTATACATATACATGTATGTGTATGTGTGTATATAGATCTATATGAGAGAGAGAGAGAGCAAGACTCAGTAACTCAGGCTAGCTTTGAACTCATTATCCTCCTTTTTCTTCTTCATGCTAGAATCATAGACATGCCAGTACCTATAGAAGTTAGGTTCTGGTTCTTCCTCCCAGCCCCATGCTCCCAGAAATAAGACTCAGACTCAAAATATCTTTGCAGATAGATACCTTGGCCATATAGCTAGGCTTTTCTCTAACTAGATCATAACTTACTATAGCCCATTTACTCTGATCTACATTCTGCCATATAACCAGTTACCTGTGCTCCATGTCTCGTCACATCTTCCCTGGCAAATCCCCTGTGCCTTGCTCTATCCTAGAATTCCTTCTGCCTCCTAGATATCCCACCTTCTATTCTACCCTTTCGTAGAGGCCATAGGTTTTTTAGTTGACAGGTGATGTATCCACACAATACACAAGATACTCTCTCTACAGGCACCATGCCAGCCTAAGACTGAGATCACTGCATCCCTGCCTGCGCACATGCTCACCACCGAAATAAACCGAAACAAAGCACAGCAAGGCCATGGAAACAGTACGATGAAATGGCCTGATGTCAGATTTTAAATAGTGGTTTTAAGGTGGACAACATGGAAAGTCCCTTACACTGTGCATGTGCAGGGGCCGTGCAGCCACGCTGGATGGAAACGCTGCATCACTCTGTGGAAGATGTGCAGACTCTCATTGCCCAGAGATGCTGAGTCAGACAGGTGTTTTCATAGCCACACTGACCTCCGACTCCTTGGAGGCCTCAGGCCTTTGAGGAAGCTATGGCTGTTCCAATCACTGTTTCCTGCTTTCTTCACTCTGCTCCAGCTACCTGGGCTTTGTGGGTCAGTGGGGCTCTCCCCACTGCTTCTTACATGAGGACCCATAAGCCTTGAGGCTCGTGTATATCATGAGAGAATGTATTTGGAAATGGCTGGGATCCTAGAGCAGATCCCAGACTGACCATCACCTCCTTATTGTAGGTGAAAATCTGGGGGGCGGGGGGCTGTGGATTCCACAGAAAAACACACTTCGTTAGTTGTTAGAGATTTTCTGGTAAAGTTACTAGTTTAAACTCGTCTTGCTTTTAGAAGCATCAATTAATTATTTTTAAAATTTCCAAGCGCTAAGAGCCTTCCTGGATAACATTGCACTAGAGCCTTCCCGGATAACATTGCACTATCCGCTGTGTTTTAAAACTAGGATGTGTGCCTTGTAGGCCGTGGGTGTGTTGGTATGATTGCATTTGTGTGTACTTTCTGTACTGTGGAGGGCCTCATATGCATGACTCGATCTCATCTCCACGTAACCCAGCGAGCAGAGCAGGGGACCATGCACTTCATGTAACAGCCCAGAAACCCAGGAATCTGAGCTATGTTCTCAAGGTCACCCTGAGGCTATAATGAGACAGGGCATACTGCACTTGAAGGATAAGCAAGTATTTCTGTAGATAACACCAATAAGAACTTCAAAGTCCTGAAGATGAAAAGAAAGAAAGGTGAGGTTGTTCAGTCATTTGTTATAGCAAGATTCCTAGAAGTAAGAAAAAAATATTCACCCCTCTCACTCCCAATACATACACACACACACACACACACACACACACACACACACACAGAGAGAGAGAGAGAGAGAGAGAGAGAGAGAGAGAGAGAGAGAGAGAGAGAATTTGAAATCTCCTGTAGATCTCAGTTTGGCAAGAATAGCTAAGTAGTTGATGAACAGCATTCATTTTGATCAAAATGGAAGTCCATGATAAAATAGGATATAATACAAAGGGCAGCCAGCTCAGGGTCTGGGCCCACTCAGCTTCTGCCTTCCTCTGGTTAACCTAGGATTAGGCAGACCTCATAGAAACAGGAATCTAGACACCAGCCCTACCATCTCTCCCAGCTCTGCACGGGCGCTGCGGG
>JADRCC010563020.1:0-15863 GCA_019843855.1 Hylomyscus alleni
AAAAAAAAAATCAAAATGCAAGCAAACAACACCACCATCCCCCAGTTCCATTAGCCACTACACATACAATTGAAGACACAGCTAAGGCTCTCTGCTGTAAGACAACATCCAGAGTAGTCTTTATTGGGATGCTAGGACTGGCACAAAGCAAGCAATGCAGAAAGGGCAAAAGAATGCTCAGAACACTCACAGGAACCAGAACCACATTCTCTAGAATTAAGTCTAATATACAACTAAATTCACTATTTACTCCAAAAAGCCAGGTGGTAGTTTTGTTCGACAGTACTATATTAGCAATGCTTACACAAAGTTTTTTTTATAATAATGCAACTTTCTCTCAACGTTTTGTATAATGGGCTAAGCTATTCTCAGTCTGCTTACAGCCCCAAAGGCAAGGCAAACGGAGTAAAGGAACAATACATAAAAGTCCAGAGAAAAACAGCAGCAGTGACAGCAAAGGAAATTATCAGCAGATCAACAGCTTTTGACCTGGACCATTCAAGGCCTTGAAAAATGGCTCTTTAATTCTGATATCCAGCCCAACTGTGTGTACTACTTCTACAACGGTATCTAATCCTGTTCCCCATCCAAAATTATGATTAGGAAGACACTTTACTAGGGCCTGGGATGTTAACACTGTGCTGGTATCTAGTACAGTGGTTTGAATAAGAATGGCCCTCACAGGCTCCCAGTATATTGAATGCTTAGTTATCACAGAGTGGTACCATTTAAGAAGTCTTAGAAGATGTGACCTTGTCCAGACAGTGTGTCATTGAGAGTGAGCTTTGAGGTTTCAAGAGCCCGTGCCAAGTCTCTCCCTTCCTGCTGCCCAAGGATGGGAGTACTGAGCTCTCAGCTACCTTTCCAGGACCATGTCCGCCATGCTCCTCTGCCATGACAATAATGAATTAAACCTCCGAAACTATAAACCAGCCCCAACTAAATGCTTTCCTTTGTAAGAGTTGCCTTGGCTATCGTGTCTCTTCACAGGAACAGAATGTGACCAAGACACCTAGAATGTACAAGGTTCACAGTACCATAGAAATTTTCATTTAAAACAATCCACACTTTAAGCTGGCTGAAAGAGTAAGCCCAACACAGAGGCCATCTAAGTACAGCAGATCTTCCTGATGTCACTTGCACTTCTCACCATGAGTAGAGGGGCTATTTGGTATTTTTAGATTTCATATTCAAACAAATATACTTTTCAGAACGGAAAAAAACACTTGCACCAAATTTTAAGGTGGATTTGGAGCCCTAAAAGAAATGTTGTATTTAACACAAGAAGTTAGGAGATTTCCCCCAAAGTTCTTTGCCTGTACTGTAGTCTCCTGCCATGGGTACTCCCAATGGAGGAATCCGAGGTCTAACTTTGCATACACTTCTTCCAAATAAAATGTTCCCAAGCCAGAGTAGTTCTAAGTTCCAGCGTTCATGACTCAGAAGCAGGAGGTTAGGAGTGAGAGGTTAGCTTTGTCTTGTGAACAAAACAATTCTAAATACCAAGTGCCTTCTATAACCTAATAAGCATGAAAAATTCAGCTACTGCACTTATGTATTTGAAGACACCACTTTAAAAAATCCTTGTTTTCAGAGATTTTGTGTATGCAATGCCAAGGCTTAGAAGACATGAGATCTTCTGGAACTGGAGTAGCAGATTGTTGTTAGCCAGTATATGGGAATTGGGAACCAAACCTAGGTCCTCTCGAAGAGTAACAAATACCCCGAGTCACTGAACTACCTCAAGCCCTGCCATAAATTTTAGGCTATGGTGAAAACCGCTTGATCTGGAAATAATGTAGCTACTGTCTAAACTGAACTGCTCTTCCCAGTGCCCACATTACCGTCCGTGTGCAATGATGAGTTCCATAGCCTCATCGACTCTCGCCCTCAGAGAATCTTCACTTGCCAGGAGGAGAAGCAGCTGAGCTGGGGATAATTCCAACAGCATGCCAGTGATTTTACTTGCAAATGCCTATAAAGGATGAGCAAATGTTACTTCATCAACTATCTGCTTGTTAAAAGCTACAATCAAAAGAAGGAAAAGACATGAAAAGCTAAAGTAATACAACCGTCTTGTGACTAGCAAGGCTTTTTTTTAAAAGAAAAAGCAAGGTCAGTCAGACAGCTCTGACAGGGGAGGCACAGTCCAGGAACTCACAGTTTTGTTGGGGCTAGAATATTTTATTAGTCTTTTTTTAAAAAGGGGGTTTGAATTCCAAATAAATATATATACAATTTCTATAATTTTTGTCTTCCGTAAGGAGCCACACACACTCTTTCTCATTTAGTACAGAAAAAAAGGAGGGAAAGGGAGGAGAAAGGTACCTATTACTTAAGGCAGGCTTATTGCAACAAACAGAACTGATTTTCTGAGGGTTTTTTTTTGGTTTTTCGGTTTTTTTAGTCTTTTGGCTACAGCGTATGTACACAATGCATAAACACCTACAACTAGTATATAGGTTACATGTTGTATGAGAAAATTTTTAAAACATTCAAATTAAAATCCTGATACTAATTATCAATAAAATACTGTAAAGGATTGCAATTTTTTCCCAGCTACAACTTGCTAATAGATCATGTCTATTTCCAAAAGTAATAATGACGAGCAAGTAAACATACAATATATACATAAATATACATCACAGTAATTAACACAAAGGAATTCAAAATGGGTAGAATTAAAACTACAGAACTAAATTAGTGGGGGGAGATTCGGGATGTATAGTTACTTTCAAGCAACAAATCATTCCTTCTAAATCCCTTATCTCTGTATACCCATACAGAGTCCTCAACTACGTAGTTGCTAAGTAGCTGACAATTATAGAGAGAGAAAGAAAAAAAAAAGAAAACCAAATAGCCATTTTAATTCAGAAGGGCAAAAGAATTGCACATTTAGTTAGGAGTGGGAGAGAGTCCAGCACTTACAGGCTGCATTGCTTGCACCCGGGGGTAAAGTCGCTCTCCAAGTGCCTGCCGATGAGCTGGAAGAGGGTCGGGGTCATCACTCGGATTCCCCTCAGAAGCAGGTCTGAAAGGTCTGGTGTCAATGGAGAGCTGTCTCCTGAAGTCTCTGTGAAAGGAAGAAAGGTGTATGACTCCCTTATCAGCACACCTTCAAAAACAGAAAACCACAATGCATACAGGTGATGCCGACCTTGACATCAGGATGGTATGACATTTAAATACAAAATGTTTGAGAAATACGGATTATTCAGGTTTGTCTCTAAAAATCTATATGTAAGGTATAATTGAATTCTAAGGGAGCAGGATCAAACTCCACAGACTACCTATTCCTGGAAATTTTAAACAGCAGTAAGTGTAAGCCATTCTAACAAGGGAAAATTAAAAGTAATAGTTTGCCACAATTAAAGACTTAGATAAAATAGGAAAGCAGCAACTGCAACAAAATGTCAAACTTTAGTGAGTAAATAAAAAGGCAGAGTATAATTTCCAATGTCCTGGGATTGTTAACACAGAGTCTTTCATGAAGTATAACAGGTTATGGTTACCAAGCATTCATCCAAGCAACTAACCTTACACTGATTTACAAAAGCCTTTATCCAACTTGCCTAAAATGCTGGTCCTCAGAACACCTAAAATCCATCCTACCTATCCCGGTCTCTCCGAGACCCGGCTCGCAAGCCACTGCTTCTCCTCATTTCCCGTTCTCTCTCTCTCTCCCGATCTCTCTCGCCTCTGTTCCTCAATCTCTGCATTAAACCTAGAAGAAAAGATACAATACAGCACATTGAGAAAAGTACAAGATAAAACATTTTATATTTCAGTCAATGCTAAAATGAGAAGAACACAAGAAAACATGGCCGCTCCAGACCATCTGTGCTGCCAGTGCCTTTTTCTTTCTTTGGAGTATGTGCAGTATGTTGTGTGTGCATTCGTATGTCTAGGTGCACGCATCACAGATGTCTATCATCATGCCTTTTGATACAGACTCTTTCACTGAAACTTGTCATTCCACAACATGGGTTATAAGCACATGTAAGCCGTACCCAGCTTTTAATGTGCTGAGGCTTGGGTGCCCCTGTCTCACAGCAAGTGCTGTTACTAAACCATTTTCTTAGCGCCTTCATTTCTGAGGGTTCCTGATACTTGTATAGGATATACGTGGCATATTATATTTCACTTACATATTTGTGAACTACCTCTCCCCCATCATGCCAAAGCTCTGACATAATATGCAGCAACTAGAGCTAGACTGATTTCATTCTATTTGGTTGTGAGCCTAGCCTTTACTGGCTGAGCCATCTCTCACCCCTTGATTTCATTATAAATAGTGCTGAGATTTCTTACACAGTTGATACCACTGAATACCTTTTCTATTCTTAAGTTTTTGCCTTTGAGCACTATAGACCACTAGAATATTAACTATTATTATTATTAGATTATAATGCTCAATCCCAACTATAGTTGCTCTTTTTCCTTTTTTAACTGTTGGACCCTAACAAACGGCATACATGTGCTGTGCACATGCACGGAGGCCAGGGAACAAACCAGAGCTGGTTCTCTCCTTCTGCCATGTGGGCCCTGGGGCTCAAACTCAGGGAAACAGGCTTGGCAACAAGATCTAAGTAAAACTGAGGTATCCAAGAATATGTTGTAGTAAAAAGCAAACCATTAAATTGTCAATTCAAACAGTTTGGTCAAGACTAAGTCATAATCTAAAATAATGTAAAATGTAAATGTATAGAGACATAGACTCATGATAACTGTTGCTGTGACAAACAAGAGAAATAATTAAGCTGCTTAAAATCTACAGAGTACTTACTTGTATGAGTACCTTTGTTGGCATTTTGGATACAATCTAGATTTGGCAATTTTTCATTTGATAAAAACGCTTGTGCAATGGCTGTGTAGAAACTCCGTGCTACACCACTGCCCTCTCCTGGTTCATCCTTAAAGGTGACTTTAACTCTGTGGACAGCCATTGGAGTGGTAGCACATCTTCGGCCAAAATGATTGTTGAGCTGTCTCATAGTCTGTTGAATGAGAAGATCCCGATCTCTATCAACCTATTAAAATACACCAAGAAGTTAATCAGGGCTAGAAACCACAGGCTTTTCTGTTAAGCCTAAAATAGAATCTTACCTTTGTAGCACACTGTAAGAAATTTGAAGTGTCAGAAGCACTTCACTTACACTTCAAAGAAGAATGTCCTACATTAAATCAGGCTAACAAAATTTAACTCAATTTACACACCCTTCCTCCCCCGCCCCGTCTCTCCCTCCCTCCTTCCCCATCTTGGTATGTAACCCAGGCTAGCCTAAAACTTACTCTATAGCCCAGAAGGATCTCAAACTAATGGACCCCCTACACTACTGATACCCCAACACATAGAACTCTCCAGTGACAGAAACTGTAAGTGAAGTGTGAAAAATGGCACACTAGAGAAAATACTGGCCAATTCCATCACACACAGACAATCACTGAATGCACATCGTCTAAACAGTGATAAATAACTTTTAACAGTTGAGGGTTGGCAAAGTGGCTTGGCAGCTGCAGCCAAGAATGACAAAGGCTCTAACTTGGATATGGTCTACAGACAATGAAACTACAAATTAATCTTAAGCTTTAAGCTATTATCAATAATCATTTTAAACCAGATGTGATAGATCATGCTTATATAATCTAAAAACTTGTTAAACTGAATCAAGAAAATTGCCAGAAGTTTAAAGCCAGCCTGAGCTACATAGCTGAGTTCTAAACCAGCCAAGGCAATAGTGAGTCCTGTCTCAAAACAACAGAAAGAAAACATTATATTGGTGGAAGTAGTAATGTCGTAATTCTAAGGCTGTTGTAAGATTTGGAATAAGCCAGGTGGTGGTGGCGCACGCCTTTAATCCCAGCACTTGGGAGGCAGAGGCAGGTGGATTTCTGAGTTCGAGGCCAGCCTGGTCTACAGAGTGAGTTCCAGAACAGCCAGGGCAACACAGAGAAATCCTTAAAAAAAAAAAAAAAAAAAAAAAAAGATTAGGAATAAAAGCACCAGTGGTGAGAAGCTGTGTATTCCACCTAAAAGAAAGGAATTTTCACTTTGAATTTAATGTCTCAGTAATTTCTCAGTAAATTCACAGTAATTTCTTAAAAGGGCTAAAAACAATGATCAACTTAGTAGATTATATAATCACAAGTCAGAGCCCATCTTAAACTTTATAATACAATTTCTTATAGAAATAGTCAGTTTAAGACCTGACGCAAGAAATGCACATGACACACATTGGAAAGTAACAAGGAAGGTTATTATACACAATGCTGAGGCAATAAGGACATACAAGCCAGCCAACAAGACAAACTAGCCATCAATAAGCATATTCTGAATGGAAGTCAGTACATTAGAAGTTTTGCAGTTCCTGTGTATGTAATGAAATGTGTGTGTGTGTGTGTGTGTATGCACATCTGTGCATAAATGTGTGCAGGTATGCTTGCCCGAGGTTGACATCGGGTTTCTTCCTTTATCATTTTCTCCCTTATTTTTGCAAGATGGGGCTCTCTCACTGATTTTATAAGACTAGCTAACCAAGGAATGCCAAGAACCCTGTGTCTATCTCCCCACCACACCACCACACTTAGCTTCTGAAGCGGTGCTGAGATCGGAACGCAGGTCCTTAAGCACATTACCAACTGAATCACTTTCCAACAAAAACTTTCTTTAAAAAAAAAAAAAATTACTGCTCTAAATTTTGTAATTATTATTTTTTAAAATTTGAATTATAGACACATATCTATCCCTGAGCAACATTTATTATTACTCTGAATGTTTAAGTGTGGCGTGGCATACTGTAGATAGAGAAAATCTAAATACCTTTACCTCTAGTGATAAATCTCTTGATTGCTGGTTTCTCAGTTTTTCCATCTCTCTACGGAACTTTGATTCTTTTACCTCAAAACCACCCAATTCAGTTAAGATCTTAAAAAAGAAAAGAAAAGGAAAGAAAAGAAAAAAGAAGTAAAACAGTTATTCACTAAAACTTGTTCTTAGCATACAGAATAGAATTCAAGTGCACAAATACACACCGATCCAGGCTCTGCTCCAACATCTTCCATGAATACTCTGCCGAACAGTTCTAAAGAAAGGCGCCAGCGTCCCAGCAACATGTCATGAGAAATAACCATCCCCATGAAACTACACTGAGGCCTAGGAGAAATTAAAATAGAGAAGAAAGCAATTAATCAACTCCCCAAATTCAAGCTTTTGGTCAATAACAGTACCTTTCCTGGTCTTTTAATATTCTGCTATCTTAAGTATTTCAAACCATCTCTTATTTAATGAAAGAAGCTTGCTAGGGCTGAACACTCCTGTGTATGTGGCTGACTGTGTGTCTGTACACAACCACAGCATCAGGGCACCTTCTAGCTTCAACTCCCACTTTATTTTACTTCCTCTCCTCAGAGTGAAAGGCCTCTTGGATCCCCTCTAGAATTTGTTATCTACATCAGTGGCACTGAATTAGAGTGTAACATAAAGAACATTTATTAACAGCCTCACGACAACAATATTTCCTAGTAATTTTTACCCATCAGTACTGTTTCCCCACTGCACAGACGTGAATCACATGTCTCTGCCTTCTGCTCCTCCAGTGATACAGCCCATCTTCCTCTGACAGCATTTCCTTTCTACGCCTAAAGCTAGTTTGATTAACCCAACTCCATTCTTCCTCACCAGGTAGAACCACTACAAGTTTTAACTGGTCTGCCTACCTCTAATTCTTTTCTCCAATCTGGGTCTACATATTCTGACCAGCTCCTCGTATACTTCTAAGTCTAGACTATTTTAGTATAGAAATTACCCTATGCCCTTTATGGTTGGTAGACAATACAATGTAGTTATCGTTTACTAGTTAACACCTTCTAAGCATACCACCGTCTTATACTTCTAGCCAAAAACTAGGACATAAACAAGAGCCAACATCTGGTGATTAAGCAACAGAATAGACCTGTAACTTCTTATTTAATAAATAAAAACCTACTATGTCCAAGATATCATTTGTGAAACCTAATTGTAAGTCACAAATCCTGAAAATTCCATCTTTTCCAGTATTTACAGATTAGCTGATGATGTCCGAATTGATAGTTTTAAGTCAGTATTAAACATTAAGAAAAACAGCACCTTAGAAATTCATAAAAGAAAAAGATCAATTTTTTAAAATGTCAAAGTCTAGAAAACTCATTAATATTTAACTATCTGATAGTAAATTAAGAAATCATAGAAGATTTCCTATCACTGGAGGAACAGAAGAAATTATAATACCAATTTGCAAATTTACAAACTGTGAAATCTCTAAATAAAAATGATCGTAAAAGTATAAGAGCCCCAAGAGCATTATTTCACATAGTCGTACCTGAAAGATGTGAGGGGAGGCCCTTCGCTTTCCGTGAGTCCTATCTCTGCTAGTAAACTGCTTTTCAACTGGGCGGCAACATCAGGAGCGGATGGCCCTGGTTTTGAACTGTCAGCTTCTTCAGCCAGCATGCTTTGCTCTTCGCCTTCTTTCTTCTCTCGGTTTTGCATGTTCATTACATTTTTTAGATTGGCAGCATAAGACATTTTAGTTGGAAGAACCTATGCAATATTAGGTTTAAATAAACAGTTATACATTAAGGGGAGAAAAAGATTGATTTTAACTTAACAGTGTTCCACAGAAATCACAGGTAGTGACTAATGATCCCTCCCTTTCTAGAGCTCTTACTATCAAAGTGCAGTCTGCTCTTGTGAGCCTGAAGCCCTGGGTGACCGGGTTGCAGTTACTCACCAGAGGAGCCTCAGAAAATTTCAGAGCAACTATTTATAATACTATCTCTGGTACTTCAGTCTCCTACATATTCTCAATAATTTTAATACTACATTCTCCTTAACCACTTAACTACAAATATCTATTCAGCTGTATTTCTCTTATGCTGACTTTAAACGGCAATACTGTTTTTTTTCCCAGAAAAATAACAAAATGTGATTTTACCTCTGAAACCAGACATCTTTCCAAAATCTAAATCTGTCATGTAATTAGCTGTGGTAACTGACATTCCCACTTGAAACTCATAATCTCTTCAAGCTTTATTTCTTACGTTTCCTTGGTTATAAAGAATGAGGCAGTACCCAAAAGACAGAGCTATTTAGATGTGTGTCATTGTTAATGCTGCCTCATTTAATTAATTTTATTCTTCATTCATGTAAGAGCACATCGAAGAAAAAAAATCGAAGCTAAAATTACAAATGTTTGTATAGAACTATTCTTATTTGGAAACCTAAACTTTCAGCAGCATATGTTAGTAACTCTGATGTGTGTGAAATGAGTGGACACTAAAAGACAGTGAGAGTAACAGCTCCATTCTGCTGAAATAAAGGAGCTTCTGACACTTCTACTACTGGGGAAATACATATTCTGCACTTAATACATCTCTTCATATCTGGATGCTAAGAAAACTGCTAGTTAAGAAATATATTATATCTAAGTTTGAGGCCAGTCTGGTCTACAGAGTGAGTTCTAGGACAGCCAGGGCTATACAGAGAAACTCTGTCTTGAAAAACCAAAAAAGAAATATATTATAAACTTTGACTATCTTACCTCAAGACAATTTCTGTCCATTGTAACTTCCACTAAGCATTTCCCACTACCAGTAGATGAGGAATAAAGACCCTGACTTGGGCGACCAAAAAGATCTTCCTTTCTAGCATTTGGCTGGAATTTTAACAAGACATATTATAGTTAGATTGAACACTTCAAAATCAGCTATAAAAACAACATTAGATCTGTTTAGTTCACCTGCAACAAATGTGGCTGGTCAGCCAGGGGTATGGCTTCAGCCACAGGCACTTCAAAGGGATTTGGAGGTATACACCCAAGGAATGTCATGGAGTCTGAACGTCGGAAAAATGGATGGTTTTGGCCAGTTTCTGCAGGAAGAGATTCATCGTCCTTATCATTCAAAGTAGCACCTAAACATTAAAAAAAGGAATTAGAAAGGGTCAGAATGCTAACCTGTTCAGTCTAAGATGCTTGGAATCTCTTATAAAATATTAATATACTAGAAAGCAAGTTAAAGGCTGGAGAGGAAGTTCTGTGACAGAGCTCTTGCACAGCATGTAGAAAACCCCGGGCCTGAGTTTGACCCCTGCAATACACACACACAGCACTCATGCACACAAACACGCATGCATGAGTTAGTAGTCCAAACTTTTGGCATTTTGTGGGGTTTTGTTTTTGAAAACAGGGTCTCATAGTGTTTGTGGCATCCTTGGCTGTCCTAGAACTCCCCATGAAGATGGGCTGATCTGCCTCTGCTTACCTCAATGCTGAGATTATAGGCCTGTGACACCACACCTAGTTTTTGTTATTTTTTAAAAGTGATGATCCAAAATAACTGAGTGCATTATTTATCATACAATAATAAAAATGCAAGAATAAATGCTGTAACCAATACTGGTTCATTCTATTTGAATGGCTTTTTTATGTTCTCTCTTTAAAGAGAATGAAGCCAAAATACAGCAGTTAGGTCCTGAGCATCCTTGAGGCCTCCACTTGTAACAGCAGGAGCTGAAGTCTGCCTGTCTGCTTCCCACGCTGACATGAACAGGGAGCATCTAGCAGTTTATTTACCCGGCTGGCAGTGACAGATACACTAGCACCCCAGCAACAGTTCTCCTTAGTGGAACTAAACTTTGGCAGGCAATGCTTACTAAGTTGTAGAAAGTCAACTTTGGCTGGATTTTCAAAAAAGGAAAAAAGCCAAACCCACCATTACAAACATCATCATCACCACCATCAATAACAACAACAAAATACCCAAACTAGCTGTCTTTCCCTAAACTACTAAAAGTATTTGCTGGGAATAATAAACAGGAAGTTGGATTATTTGATCCCATCTTAAATCTTTAACTGTCAATTAAAATAATGAAAAGCGACAAGTTGTCTGTCCAGCAGTGGTTCCCAGCCTTCCTAACGCCAGGATCCTTAGTACAGCTCCTCATGCTGTGCGGACACCCAACCATAACATTATTTTTATTGCTACATCGTAACTAATTTTACTGTTATGAATCATAAAGTAAATTATCTGTGTTTTCTGATGGACTTGGGAGACCCCTGTGACAAGGTCATTTAAGAGGTCCCACTCCACAGGATGAGAACTGTTGCTCCACAACATCCTCTAATTTTATGACATTAAAACTCTTAGTTAGTATGCTCAAGGATAATTTACATTTTCTTATCTAAATCTATTATGCATCAATATTAACAAAGGCTTTCATAAGACTTAAAGTAATGGTAAATATAAACTGAGTAAAGGAAAATATTTGGATATTGGAAAATTCAGAACATTAACTCAGTCTTAATTATGAAATGTATAATGCAAGGATGTCTAAGAAAAAAACAACAGAAAAGGTAAGAGATTCAACACAGAGAAGAAAAGAGAAATTCCCACCCCAAAAGAAAATAATGTAGTTAAAAAGCCTGGAGGAAATACTGAGGCAGCCATTTCTTAAAGAAGAGTGGGAGGCGCTCTGGGCACTAACTTTGACTGGTGTCGTCATCATTTTCATGTTCTGAATCTTCATTATCAATACCCAGTTCCAGAAGTTCTCGTGTCCTTAAAAAGAACAGTGAGAGTCATTTAAATTAACTATTTGTGTGATATGAAAAAGAGCACAGGTGAGGGGGACACTGGAGATGTCACTGCGTATCTAACTCGTGTGTGTGTATGTGTGTGTGTGTGTGTGTGTGTGTGTGTGTGTGTTTGTAGAAGTGTGTTTCAGCTTGTACAAAGAAGCCAGAGGACAATCTCCAGGAACTGAATTTCCCCTTCCACCATGTAGGACCCAGGAATTGAACTCGGGTGGTTAGGCAAGCACCATCAGACATCTCACCCTGGAACCTAACACTGCTGTATAGTTTCAGATAAGGGGAAATGGTCAAGTGGTCTGCTTAACACATTACAATAACAAAAAGGGCTCAACAGAAGCCCCCACCCCACCCCCTAAAAACAAAAAGCACTAAGGAAATACTGAGTGTTTGCACAAACTCTCCCCCAAAATACGACAAGACTTACACACAAATATCTCAACTATTAGTTTTAATTAGATTCTGGTTTCTCATTTTAAGTGAGCAGTCACTCGAGGACAAGCCCACTTTTCTACATGAAATACCTTTGTTCTCTGTGACTGTTTGCTCCGATACCACACAAAGTAAGGAGTTCTCAAACAAAACCCAAAAAGGATGCATATACCTTTTGCGTTCCAGTTGAGGAGTGTCTAATGTTGTCTGTTGATTCATTGCTTTAATCCAATATATAAGGGCTTGGAAAACATAGGCCACATGTTTCAGTGAGCACACATCCAATACTGGAAGAACATCAGAATGCTCATCATTATGAGATCTCATTAAAGATAGAGCATAATTGAGAAAATCTCCTCGAGCAGACATCATTCCCTGACGGGCGCTCAGCAATGTAGCACGTCTATAGGAACAAAAAGAAGTTCAAGTGTTTATAAAAACCACAAGTATGAAATTTCAAAAATATGTGAAATTTAGAAATGAAGGCTGGACTGGAGTGACCTTAACTGATCCTTATCAGTTAAGAGCACTTGAAATTCTTGCAGAGGACCCAGGTCAGTTCCCAGCAGATACATGGTGGCACCCAACTACCCCATAGCTCCATTTCCATGGGGATCAGACACCCTTTACTGCCTCCTTGGATATTGTGTGCACAAAACACTCAAACATGAAAATAAATCTTAAAAAGAGAAAACAGATCATTTATAAATATTCTTTAATAACACACTGCTTGTGATTCAGGGTGTCTATTACCAGTCTTAATAGGTCTGAATTTGCATTTCTAACAAGTTGTCAGCTAAGGCCAAAGATAAGAGTTCTAGGAACCATTCTGAGAAGCATTACCTATGCTGCCTAGTATTCTGGGTCAACCTGATACAAGTTGGAGCCGTTTAAGAAGGAATCATCCAAATGGCTCCATCAGATTGCCTCTGAGTAAGTCTGTGGGGCAATTTCCTCCTATGATTGATGTGGGAAGATCTAGCACACTATACACAGTGCTACCCTTAGGTGCTGTAAGAAAGCAGGCTGAGCAAGTCAGAAACAAGCCGGTAGTAAGTAGTTCCTATGTCTGAGTTCTTACCCCAACTCCCTGGATGACTGACTACAGCTGTAAGATGAAATAAGCCCTTTCCTCCCTAAGTTACAGTAATAGAAAAGGGGATCTAAGACAATACATCAACATAATATCCAATGTCCGGCATGATGACTCATTCCAATGTTTTAGAAATGGGAGGCTGAAGGATGGAGAACGGAGCAGACCTGGGCTATATACCAAATTTTTTACCAGGCTATTACATGGCAAAATAGGGAGGGAGGGAGGGAGGGAGGGAGGGAGGGAGGGAGGGAAAGGAAGGGGAAGGAAGGAAGGAAAGAGGGAAGGAAGGAAGGAAGGAAGGAAGGAAGGAAGGAAGGAAGGAAGGAAGGAAGGAAGGAAGGAAATTACCACAAGCAGCAAAGAAAACTGTTAGGAGATCTGGACTTTTATTAAAATTAGAAATGTTGTACTTCTGAAAGGACAGCAACATGTAAGTGAACAGGGAGGCTGAAGAGATGGCTCAGAGGTTAAGAGCATGTGCTGCTCTTCCAGAGGACCCAAGTTCAAATCCTAGAACCCAAGTAAGGTAGCACACAATTGCCATTTAACTCCAGCACCAAAGGATCCAATGCTTTCTTTTTTGGTTTCCACAAATAACAGTCACTCATACACATATACAATTTTAAAAAAAAGAAAAAAGAAAAAAAAGACAGCTTAAGAAAAATGAGGGATAATAAAAATCTTTTTAAAAATTGATAAGAAATTCTGCTAGGATATTATTATTGTGCACTGTGTAAAGATTATCTTTGTATTATTCAAGTGAGATATAGGCTGGATTTTGGTATTATCTTAGTTTGTTAGCAATGTTCTCCGTCACCTTCTGATTGGCTAAAATAAAAAGCCCATGGCCTACAGCAGAAAGCAGAATAGAAAGGTGGGACTTCTGGAGAAAGAGAGGAAGGAACTCTGAGAAGGAGTCAGGAGTGAGATTCAGCCAGCCAGACACAGAGGCCAGGAGGGAAGGAGAGGTAACTAAGCTATGTAGCAGAACCTAGATCAGTATCAACTGGATAACTGGGGTGGTGGGAATCAAGGCTAAGCTTTAAAACCAAAAGTTTAGCCAGGAAGTAGTGGTACACACCTTTAATCCCAACACTTGGGAGGCAAAGGCATTACTGATACATGCCACACATAAGTGATCCAACAAACCATCATGTTAAGTGACAGAAGCCAGTCCTAAAAGACCATGTATTGCATGATTCTATTGACGTGTTCAGAGTCTACAGATAGAATCACAGATAGAAAATAGGCTCTGGTCCAATACATAAATGCATATGGGGATTTCATACCGCCTGCCTTCAAGCGTTCTTAAACTGGCCTCTTCCCGCGCAGTCATCCTCTCTCTTCGAGCTGAATTCTGAGAGGCATGAAGGGGATGATTTGGATGTCCTGGATCACCAGCAGATGCTAATGCAGAACCATAACGTAATTGAGCTTCAGTAGAATCCATAATACTGACCATCCAGTTCCACGTAGGAATAAGCTTTTCTTCTACATAGTTCTATGAAGATCAAACTAAAATAGTCAAAACTATCCAAACAAAGCTAATTTTGATACAATACTGTATGTCAATATTAAGCATTTACAATATAACCATTTATATTGAAATTCTCCTAATTGATAAGCAAAACACTAAGTAACTTTTCAATGGTTCCTACCTGTAAGTTGACTGCATCTTGGTAAGTCAATTTCACAGCTGCTGGAATCTGAGAGTATACGAGGTGATTATACTTAGGAATAAGGCCCATCAAGTCCGAGATCTGTCTGATGACAATGCTGTAAGCCCTGGCTAAACTGCTTGCAGATGTTAAGTAGCTGCTGGCATTGCTAGCTTCCAGAGCAGCGGCTGCCGCTGCAGCACTCGTGCTGATGGTGCCACTCCGGCGCAGATTTGAAGGGTCAATATAAATCAAACCTGCAGAACTTGCTATAAGGAGAAAGGACAATTACCATGAGCTTACATAGTTGCTAACTGCTAGTGACATTGTATATAGGCTTATACAAATCTAAATGGTCAATTAATAATATGTACATGATCAAAAAAGTATACCTCTACTATTTAAGTTTGGGGGAAGAGTGTTAGGGCGGGCAAGAATTAACACATTATCACCGAGGAGTAATTCTGTACTACACAAAAGGAAGCATTTGGCAACATGTGCAGACACTTCTAGTTGTTACAAGGAGAGAAGTGAAGAGCATGGGGTTGGGAATACTCCTGATGTCTACCAGGTAAAGGCAATGGATATAAGTAAACATCTGACAATAGGCAAAAGACTTCAACAATAAAGAATTATCCAGCCCAAGGCAATAATGCAAAGATTAAGAAATCCTGATATAATCATTACTTATGTACTTCCTATGTTTGATACTCAATGAAAGACATGTTTATAAAACATTGCTGTCTAGATAAACATGTTGGAATGCTCCTAGAAATAACATGAGTTTCCAGACTTGCCTGCTGGAGTAGATGTACTGGATGGAGCTGTGCTAGCTGCTCGCTGATGCTGAGTGTTTCGGACAGCCCACTGCATGGAGCGAGGAGCCTGGGCAGCACCGTTTGCATGCGAGCTATTCGTTGTCCTTTCTAGTGGCTCATCAAGCATAAAGGTCTCCTGCTCTATGTCATCACTCTGGCTGCTACTGCTGTCTGAGTCACTTGAGTCATTTGACTGAGAGTCATCTTCAGAAAAAAAGGCAGGAACACTGCT
>JADRCC010563021.1:0-10599 GCA_019843855.1 Hylomyscus alleni
AACTTTTATTAGACACAAAGAAATCTTACTAGCTATTTAAATTTAGAGTTTATTGTGTTTTAAATTAATATATTCATGTTTTGTTACTTTTTAACAGGCAATAACTTCAAACTCTGGTGGTGAATATAGATTTTTCCTCAAGAAAACAACAGTAAGTGTTTATATATACATACCTACATGTATATTTGTATCTTTAAAAACATTTAAGATACTAAGACTCTCCAACATTTAGAACTGAAATCTGTCTCAAATTGCTTAAAATATGTTAATGTGATTTCTTAAATTTAAAATAATTATGCTAAAATTTCTTCATTATAATTAATGTTACTATAAAAGTCAAATCGGATAAAAGCAAGTCATTTTAATATTGAAGAAATACATATCATAGCAAAGACATTCCATTTGCCTATTGTTTATTTTGCTATTTAGATAATTTAGATAACAATTTAGATAATTTGCTATTTAGATAATCCAACACTAATTTTCTTTCTGATTAGCTAATTGCACAGTCTGACTTTTCTACGTTTACAATTGATCATGTTTCGGCTTGTAGAACACTTATCTGCAGTTTCTATTAGATAATCCAAAAAAGTAATAATGTTGCATGCTAGAAGTTTGCCTAGAAAAGGTTATGTACGTCTTGTACAGAATAAGCAAAGAGCCTCTTCCTTCTAACTGAAGGTAGATGGTAAAGTAAAGTGGAGTCATTTGTTTGCTCTTCTGCCATTAATTTTCATGATGGCTTAAACCTGTTTATTTCAACTGTGAACATATGTAACTTGTTTTTCCCGACATCCTGCGTTATCTTTGTCCCTTTCTTTGCATTAATGTAATTACTTGGCAATTATCTCAGTTCTAAATGGAGTAGGAAAATATCAGCATGCTGCAGGCCCTTTGCTTGCTCAGGAATTAAAGCAATTTAAGATGGGTGGCTGTTAGTGGAAATGCTATTTTAAAGAAAAGCAAGCAGCATTTGACACTCAGTTTTCTATATCGTGAAAACTCGCAGAGATACTACAGTGCTCTGTAAATTGTGAATACTGAATTTTCTAAGTACTTCATCTTCATGGTAGTTTTCCTACTCAAATCGATTTCTGGCACGTTAAAGAGTACAGCGTATGCTCTGCTTCCCCCCTTGCTGATGCTATTTCCTAGATATCATACTGACTCAACTGTTGAACTATTTGGCAATATTTCTGCCCACTGAATTTCAATTTGGCATGGCCTCCACAGGCAATTAAAATGTCTTTCTAGAGTGCAATAAATCCGATGATGTTATGTTATCAAAGAGACAACATTGTCATGCTTATGGAATGTTTACACAGCCCATTCAGAGATATGTTAGATGTAAAAAGCAATATCCTATTTTAAGATTTTCAAATTTCCTTTGTTTTATTTCTCTCATTTAATATTATAACTTAGTAAGTGCATTCATTTGTATTTTAGGAGATATAAAACTAGTACTAAGGTATACACATACTTAATAGGTGTGAACTTATTGGTAAAATAACTGAAAGCTTGTCTCTGTCTTTACTGTGAGTAGAGTTTTAATGGGCAGCAAATATAACCTCACCAATAAGAAACACAATAGTGTTCACTTTAGTATACAGGTACCATATTGAGTTCACCAGTAGCTGGGGTGCATGTTGTATAAATACAATTTGAACTGATTTATCTCAGAGTCTCTGTGATTTAGAAGATATTTCTACTTACTGTGTTTTTACTTGTCAAATCATGTCTATTTATTTTCAAGAATCAACCAAGCATCAATATATGTCTGTAGATTTATAATATGTATTGTATATAATATGATATGCAGAAATAAATACATATATTTACATAAATATATGCAATTATACATATTCATGATGATATGCATATTCTGTAGACATATATATATATATATATATATATATATAAATACACACACATATATGTATATATAAATACACCCACATTCACACAAGAGGAAGTTAAGATTTTAGACAGAATTTTAATTCATTTGTGAATTATCTAATTTCCTCTAACCTCTAAATTTGTAATGCAAATTTCATCTATATTTTATGAATGGATATTTTCCTGCCTTCTGGATGCTCATAGGATTTAAGAGAAGCATTTTAGGTGTGCTGTGATAGAAATCCGGCACCTGAGATGTGGCCTCTTGGCTTTTTCTTGAAAGTGAAGGCAAAGTTTTCTTGTAAAGCTCATATTGGACCACAAGAGCTGTATACAACAGGAAAGATAGCCATGGTGATATGCCAAGTGTATCTTAGTTCTTTCTAAGTTCTTTCCTCCTGCCTCCAATTGCCACATTCTGCAGCCTCTCAACACCAGGGCCCTGTGTGTTGAGAGTCACGATTTGGAGAGAGGGGCAGTGCTATGCCTTAATGGCTCTTAGCAGGACAAAGACTTTATCTGTTTGTACACATCTCTGCTCTCCTAGGGTTAGTTTCTGGCTTGATTCAGTGTGAGGTATCTTGATTATCAAGTATCCCTGGTTTCTATAGAAACCCTTAGAAAATGGTACTACACAAAGCTAGGAACAGCAAATAATTGGGGAGATGAAGAAGAACACATTATTGGTGCCATCTTTTCTAGGGTTAAACAATAGCTGTGTGAGGGAGCACATTACAGGAGTGCAGGTCATTGATGTATCTTCCTACAAGTATCAGCAGGTAACTTGTCAATAAACATTCCTTTGGAGGAAAATCAAAAAAACAAAAACAAAAACAAAAAAAACAAAAAAAACATTGAAGGTAGAGACAGATGGTGAGCATCAAAGATTGGATAGAAAGACCTTCAGTAACCTATCAAGGAAGGGGATGCTTTAAGGCTCTCCATTATATAACATGATCAAGATGGTAGAAGAGCATGATTGCTCAGAGAGCCAATGTCAGAGCTCAGTGACAAAGGAGAGAGTTAGTCTTACTTTGTAGCTTCAGCCTTGCAGGAGAGCCTTTGTTTTATTTTGTTTCTTCTCTTCATGGCCCTAGTGGGTTTTAGAAAACTTGCAGATGTTAGAATACTTTTATTAGTTAATTAATTACTTTATTGGCCTTTTCCCAATCAGAGATTCCCTTCACTCCTCTCTTCCCTGTCCCTCCTTCTTTCCTTCCTAGCCCCTATGCCCCTCCTTTTCTCCTCAGAGAAGGCAAGACTTCCCATGGATATCAACCTGACTTGCATATCGAGCTATAGTAGGATTGAGCCCATCTTCTTCTAGGTTAGACAAGGCCATTCATTAGGGAAAATAGATCCAAAGGCAGGCAATGGTGTCAGAGATAGCCCCCGCTCCTACTGTAAAATCCCACATGAGGACCAAGGTGTGCATATGTTGCACAAATGTAAGGTGACTAGATCCATCCCATGTATGCTCCATGGTTGGTGATTCAGTTTGTGTGAGTCCAGGTTAGTTGATTCTGTAAGTTTTCTTGTGTCCTTAACCTCTTTAGCTCTTTCATTCCACCCTTCCTCTACTGTTCTTCAAGACCCCTAACAGTCTTTCTAAAGTTTGTCTGTGGGTCTCTGTATCTGTTTTTATTAGCTGGTGGGTGAAGCCCCTCAAATGACTGTCTTCAAGCATACCAGAATATTATTAATGGTGTCTGAGGTGGGCTCTCTCTCTCTCTCTCATGACATGGGACACAAACATACTATATACTCACTTATAAATGGATATTAACCACAAAGTACAGGATAAACATGCTACAATCCATAGATACAAAGAAGTTAAGTAACAAATTGATCCAAGAGAGGATGCTTGAATCTCAGTGAGAAGGTAAAATAAATAGATATCTGGGGTGAATAGTAGGAAGGAACTGGGAGAATGGGAAGGGGAACAGGAGAGATCAAGTGTGGGGAGGGTGGCAGGAGAGAGAACTAGGAGAGTAAACTGGAATCAATGGGGGGGAGGGGTAATAACTGAGACAAGGTAGAATCCCAGGACAATAGAAACTCCCAGGAATTGATGAAGAGGACCCTAACTAAGACTCCTAGCAATAGGAGACATGGACCATGAAATGGTCACCTCCTATAACCAGGCAAGACTTCCAATGGAGGGATGGTGATACCAGCCCAGCCACTAAACATTTGACTCACAAATTTTCCTCCATGTAAGAGATATAGGGATAAAGAGGAAGCAGAGAGTGAGGGAAGGTCAACCAATGACTGGCCCAAATTGAGTCCCATATGAAGATGGATGTGAGAATTATATGTGGAAAATCTCCAAACTGTCAAAGACTAAAACTTAATTATCTTTAAGAAAGAGTATGAAAACAGATGCAGTAACAAGAGAATATTCAAGAAACAACTGGAATCCTTCCCAGAGAGGAGAATGACAAGTTAATCAAGGAAATATCAATTTGAGTGGAAGAGAACAAAACAACAACAACAACAACAAAACAAACAAACACTATAGGATTGGCCCATCGAGATGAAGATGATTATATGACGGGCTTTCCTTCTCAAAGAAGCAAAGTTGGTCAGAATATCTCAGAAAGGAGAAGAGTATAACAGAAATGAGTGACGAATTTTAACTTGAGTAGTTTAAAAAGCAGAAAGTTTTAGGAAACAATGAAGGAGTGGTGTTAGCCGCCATTATGTAGTCTAATTTAGAACCAGATGGCTATCCTCTCTGGGATACTTTCTTACCTGCTGTACCATCTCAGCATTACTAGCCTCATGTGACTGCAAATTTAGAATTAATTAAAATTAAGGGAATCTGCAAATTCAGTACTCCAGCTGCACTCAACATGTGGCAAAAGTTGAAGTGGCAAATATGGAAAGTGATTACTATTAGGCAGCCCAGATAGAGTAAAGATTCATATTTTAATTATATTCAGATTTGGTAGATGTTCATAAAAACAATTTTGAACTATGAAATTTAATACAATTAATGATATTTTGACACATGCCTGTTTAACAATTTTAGAAGGAGAGAGACTTAATAGTTCTATGGTATTTGAATGTTAGTCTAGCTGATCACATTTAAGTTTTCTTTGAATGAGAAAATTTAAATCTCCAAGTTTATTGCTTCAAGGATTTTTTTTTTATGTCACTAAGAGGCATAACTAAAGCTGTTCTGGACCTTATGGGAGAATTACAAAGGTTCACTTTCTAGAACAAGACCATTTCCCTAAAACATTATATTTTCTTCTTACTTATTAAGAACCACAATTTCAGGTTTTTTTTTAATTACTGAAGTTCATTGATGCTAGCTCTCCCTAAAAGATAACAGTTGAAACTACAAAATCTCATTAGAGTGCAAATATCAGTGCTCAATATTTAAGACATAGTTCACTACCTCTGACCCATTAAAATGTATGAAACTCCCAACTTGCTCTCTGTATACATGCAGGAGTCCATACACACACAGAGACAGAGATGCAGACACGCACACAGACACAGAGTCATACATGCACACACACACATACACGCACATACGCACACACGCAAACACGCACATGCATGCTACCAAATTAGAAAATATGAGAAAATATTATTTCTAAGGACACTGCACTGGCTCATGAGAGAAAGTAAAGTTTGATTAGTTGTATGCAACCTTAATTTAGTTTTCAATTCACAGGTTATAAGTATGATTTGTATTCTTATGGTTATAGAACATGGGTTATGGGATACTTTCTGTAAACAGTATATTTGATCATCTATAGCTATTATTTGCACATGAGATTTTGAATGTGAAATCAGCTTGATATATACCAAGAAAAGTAAAGTTAATTTATAACTTTAATCATGGTCTGGTTTTAAAATAGCACTGTTCATGATATTATCTACTAAGTACAAGCTATTTGGATTTAGAGCTTTTCTAACACTGTAATATGTAGTATATTTGTACACATATATGCATATCAGCTTTTAGAGCAAACTAGTACATGTTTCTCCATCTAATTGATGAAAAGTTCACTGGTACTTTTAGTATAATTCAACTTTAATACTCAAAAAGGAATTTTAGTTTTCTTTGGAGAAAAACAGCTTCATGGTCACTCACATTGTTTACATTGCTTTGTTTCCTATGTAACATAATTAAAGACATTGGCTTTCTCATCAGAATACATCTAAATTTCTGTTTAATACTTGAAGTGACATCTGCAACCTGCAGAATATTGTCTTTTACTCTACTCCAAAGTCCTTCTCACCTTAGCTTATTTACAATTATTTGTATCCTTAATATACAATTTCCAATTTTCTTTAGCTGATCTACAATAATTTAAATCCTCAAATATGCAATTTTCAATTTCCAAGAAAGTTTTTTTTTCTCCCCACAAGTGTCTTTGTAGCCTTCTTGATTATGTATCCTAATATTTTTCTTCCTTCAAATTACATTTTCAGGTAGCATTAACTGCTATCCATTATCACTTCCTTTTGTGAGAAAAAATCAATTGTGCTAATTGTTTTCTAACTCTTTGTCAACAAAATAATGAAAAATTCTTCCATTTCTCGTAACACTCCATACACTTCTATCTGTGTCTGCATTGTTCCTATATTTTAACTAACGGGTATATTGCTCTGGGGGTGGTGGATCTTTTTACTTAAAATTTGGCAAAATTGAACGTTCAATTTTGTACAAATAGAAAAGTACTGAAAATCAACCTTAAAATTCAGAAAAAAAAGGTACTATAATATCTTGAGAACTTCATTTTCCCTTTTAAACTTTGTGGGGAAAGCTATCATTTTTTGTGATCTATTCTTTATATTTATGGGGTTTTTTTTTTTTGTGTGTGTGAAAGTTATTAGGTGATTTTGACATATTAGGCTTTTAAAAATCCTAAGATGAGGATATTTAAAGGTAGTTTTACTCACCGACATAAAATCATAGTTATTGTTTAAAATTATTACTAATAACAGTTTTAAACCTAGAATTAGCCATTTGAACCCATGATCTGGTGCATGCTAAGCATACAGACACTATCAATGAACTGCAACCTTGCCTAAGAGCAAGATTTTTGACCTTTAGAACTTTCATCAAAGATCTAGGTGATACTGGGCACCTTACATTTGTATAACTTATACTTGATACTCTTTTCAGAAACAAATGTGCTGGACATACTAAGTTACGGTAGGAAAAGGCTTATAGTTAGGTATTTACTTATAAAGCAGAATTATCATTTTTTTCAGATATTGGATTATCTCATTGGTTGAAACTGTACATGTATTCTGTTGACTGCTCAACAGAATTCTGTTAATTACTCACTTGAAATAAAATTTATTTCTATTTAAACTCATCAGTGGTGCCTAAGGTAGTGATTTGGGGGAGCTAATTTCAAGTTTGGGCTAATTACAGACCTGAGTACATTACTGTATTAATAAATGTACTAAGAATATAACAAAGTGAAAGAGCAGAACTACTTCAGATGCTCATGTGCCGTAGGTAAAATAGTGAGTTTAAAAGAAAGTGTGAGGAAAGTTTGGTGATGATTTTTGCATCTGGATTACAACTATTCTGCCCTTCTGGGGTATAAGGCATCTGTCTACCAGGGCATATTGTCAAAAACAGATGAAAAAACCATGATCAATCTGTGATTTTGCAACACATGCGCACGATGACAGATCTGAAATAGCTTTCCCTGCTCAGAGCTTAAGATCCAAATATATGTATGCATCACTTCAATGATAATGAAAACTGACTTTGTGACCTTATGTAACCTTTCAATGATGTTTCCTTGGAAGACAAGGGAATTGTAACATAACTTGGAATGGGTTAAGCTCGCCACATTTCTTTTATTCACTTTTACAAGGTGGATTCAATTATGCTAATTTCAATCTTTTTTTAATTTAACATACATATGGGATCGTGGCATTGGGATGTTGACAGACCTATGTGAAATTTAGTCATTCTAGCTCTCAGCTTGACAAGCTATTCTGTATATTGACTATCTGGACATCTCACCTTTTCCTCCTAGTTTGGCAAAGGTATAAATAGGATGAAAAAGTAGAAAGGTTATCTGATCTAAATGCATAATATGTATAAAGGTCAGGGCAGTAGGGCATGCAATTCTAATTTCCAATATATATCAGACAATAAAAATCTGACACCTAATTCTGGTCACAAAAAGAATGCAATAACAGAATAAAAAATACTGTGCAAATTATTTGGACTGTGGAGTTGAAATAGGCTAATAGTATTTGTCCATTTTCATTAAACTATTCAAATTAGTTTTACTGTTCATGAAAAAGAAACCATGCATATGAAGTAAGGATATAAGTGTGTGTGCACGTGTGTGTGTGTGTGTTGCTTGTGTATAAATGTATATATATTTATACATATAATATATTATATATAATATCATATATATTATATATATAATATCAGATTTTCTTACATATCCATCTCTACTCATCAATGAATTATAATCTGAATTATACATAAGTCCAAAAGAGGCATATGTGTAATGAGTCACATATAATAAAATAATTTGAAATAAGTTATCATATAACATAACTAATGATAATGTCATATATTTTTATTTAAGTCAAAATCAATTGTATGTTTGACATTTGTGGTAAAAGATGGGGGTATATGGTAAGTTGAATAATAGATCTGAAATGCAAATCCTAATGCCTACAATTTTTGTATGAGTACATTTTTACACAGATATTCTTGCTTCTAGGGTTAATTCAAAGCTCTTAATGTTTGATTAAGAGTATATAATACCTTAGATGATAAGGTAGATCCTTCATATCATAGTTTTATTCTTCTTAAAGGAAGCAGAGGGGAATTTTAGTGATAAACATTCAGAAAACAAAGGCAATGTGACCACAGAGGTACTGAACAGCATGAGGTAACTGTGAATCAAATAATAGCACCAGCCACTGGAAGCTGGAGAAGCATGAATGATTCACCCTTAGGATGTCTAAAGGGACTATGACACTGGCAACAGCCCAGTAAAGGTCATTTCAAATTATGTCCACAGAACTGAAAGAAAATAAAAGCCATCTTATTTCTAAGTCCCCAAGTCTGTGGCTATTTTCATTATAAATAGCACAGAATTAACCAACAGGACACAGTTTTTTGGTAAAATAGAAGAATCTATAGCATACTTTTGATGAAGGCAATGCATCCTATAAATAATAAGGAGTTCATGAGAAGTAGCTCAGCTATCCCAGCCAGAAATGTATTGTTGGTACCTTATATGTAAATTACCTGAAACCGATCATATTACCTATTCTGAGTTAACTAATAATAAAAATAAAGTTAGTCATTTCTTATGGATGGTACATCTTCAGTGAATTTCGTAATGTTTCAAAGACTGTTTCAGTTTGTACTGGCATCTATTAATCCATCCTGTAAGTGGGTCACTACCTATGACTTCTTTGAAATAGTCTATTGTTGATTCCCTAACAGTGCTGAGGGTTACGTACCAGATACAGAATGAAGATGCTGATATGTCATTGTGCTTGGATAAATTTTCTCATGTCTTAATTTCCCCAGTATTCAAAGGAAGAGAGATGTCTTATACAAAAATCTTTGTCAATCATTTAAGGAGAAAAACACTCAAAAAATAGCAAAATCTGGAAGGGTAAGTAAACATGGTGGTCTACATAGGGGAAGATGATGAATAATAGAAATCTTGGAGTATGTGCATCATTACAAAATAGGACAGGGGTTACGGATGGCATCAATGGGATGCAATGGGAAAAAATAACCCAAAATTCAATGACGATATATTAAAAGATTATCTCCTATTAGTCTCCCTGCTCTCATGCCCAGACTGGATAGTAATTGTAAGCAGAAAACAATTTACATAGAAATAAGAAAACATTCACTGACTAGTGCTGGAGAACCCCAATGTTTGAGGGCTCAATGGGCAACACTTAAGAGAGAGATTAAAGGGAAACAGAGTGAGACAACCAGGAAGGTGAAATTCACAAAAGAATCCCAGGGAGAAAGACCAACTCTCCAAAACTGACATCTTAATTACAATGAGAATTCAAATTGGGTGCTATTTTTATTAAGATGAGTCTTTAACAGAAAAATCTTAGAGACAGCAGTTTCTGTATACCCATTTGATTGGTTACCCACTGCATCACACAGCGAGTGTCTGTGTAAAACATGAATTCAATAGTTTGATAACCACCCTGACATACAAGAGAATTTTATCAATTGCATTACACTTGAAGTGCATCTTTCTTTGAAATGTATTTTCCTCAAAAATCAAACAAAATCCAGAAAGGGAATAAGGAAGTGGTTTTTGAACAATTATTCCAGTGTTTTGTAATGGGAAGGAGAAAAATAGTCAAGAAATTTATATGCTGATAAAACGATCTGGTAAGGAGTGAAAATATAATCTACTGATGCTGATGAGGTAGCATGGATTGGTTATTGGAGAAAATCTTTACATACTAGGAAACTTCATCAAAGACACAGATATAAAGGGGTCAACTAGAGGAGGGAGAAATATAGCAGTTGAGCTGATACAGCTAAATATGAGTACTCTAGAAAGTAGTATGTTGAAGAAGGTTGGAATATAAAAATCAAAATATTAGTATGATCCAACCATTGATGTGTTTGTGTGTGTGCACACACATCTCTCTCTCTCTCTCTCTCTCTCTCTCTCTCTCTCTCTCTCTCTCTCTCTCTCT
>JADRCC010563021.1:10609-22434 GCA_019843855.1 Hylomyscus alleni
TCTCTCTCTCTCTCTCTCTCTCTCTCTCTCTCTCTCTCTCTCTCTCTGTGTGTGTGTGTGTGTGTGTGTGTGTGTGTGTGTGTGTGTGTGTGTGTGTGTTTGCATGTAGGGACAAAGAAAGAGAAAGAGGACAGCCTAATGACAGACAGAATGTTCATAGCCAATATCTTTTGTGAAAGAAACAAAAAAAATGATTTAGAAGTATCAAAAAAAAACAAGGAGAATGCCAAAGTGCTTGTGAATCAGAGAGCAGTAAAATGTGGTGAGGCTAGAGAGAACTCACATGAGCACTGGAGAAGGCCCTTAGGGTAGAAATAGTATAAGGAGGAAGAGTAATCAAAGAATGAACAGAAATGTCATAGAGGAAGGTTCATAAGAAGCACTTTAATAGCTATTGTCCCTGAATTCTCAGAAAGTATTGGAAGAATTTAAAGCATCTGAAAGAAGAAGGAGATATAAACAATTGAAGATAATTTAAACATGTCTGATAGACTTTGGGTGAGGGGAGACTTAAGGATCAGAGCCATCTCAGTGAGAATAGCCTGAATCATCTAAGGTAGCTAATTGTAGCTAAATCAGTGAAAGACAGAAGACAGGAGCACAGGGGAGATTACAGAGTAGACAGACTCTCGAAATCACACTTGATAGTTGCTAATGAGTTTGAGGTCTTAGGACACTTGCCATCTCTATTAACTGATCCATAAATGGAAGTCAGAGGAAGATCCATATACTTCATATTTCCTACATATATTAGAACAAAATGACTTAACCAGGCAAAATCATGAAGAAAAACATTTAAATATGCAGTCATTGAAATGATTGCCTTATTGACAACACTTTACAGTTATTACGACAACCTTTAATTTATGAAGTGGATGTTATTTAGGAAGGTTGTGCAGCATACTAGCCCTCACTTAACAAGAGTCTGACTAGGCTAGAATACCAGATATTTCATTGTATATACTAGCCATAAATTATACATTTTTAAAAGATGTATTTTTATTATATTAATTTTTCTGTGCATGTGACTATATACATGTATGCACGTGAATTTTTGTTCCCTGGGAATTAGAAACACCAGATTTCCTGGAATTAAAATTATGGCCATGTGTAAATCACTTAATGTGGGTGCTCTGAATCAATCTCTGGTTCTCTGCAATATCAATGTAAAGTCTTTTTAAAAATTAATTTATTTTTTACACTCCATATTCCATTCCTTATCCCCCATCGACCCTCTGACTGCTCCACATCCGACATCTCCTCCCCACCCTCCCTATCTACACATGGATGCCCCCACCCCCTATCTCGCCTGACCTCTAAACTCCCTGGGGCCTCCAGTCTCTTGAGGGTTAGGTGCATCATCTCTGAATGAAGATAGACCCGGAAGTCCTCTACTGTTTGTGTGTTGGGGACCTCATATCAACTGGTGTATGCTGTCTTATTGGTGGTCCAGTGTTTGAGAGATCTCAGAGGTCCAGATTAATTGAGAGTGCTGGTCCTCCTCATCTTCTTTTAGTCTTCTCTAATTCAACAACAAGGGGTCAGCTGCTCCTGTCCATTGGTTGGGTGCAAATATCTGCATTTGACTCTTTCAACTGCTTGTTGGGTCTTCCGGAGTACAGTCATGCTAGGTCCCTTTTTGTGAGTGCTCCATAGCCTCAGTAATAGCCTCAGTGTTGGGCCTTGGGACCTTCCCTTGAGTGGATCCCACTTGGAACTGTCTTTGGACCTTCTTTTCCTTAGACCCCTCTCCATTTCCATCCCTGTAATTCTTTCAGACAGGAGCAATTATGGGCCAGAGATGTGACTGTGGGATGGCAACCCCATCCCTCACTTGATGCTCTGTCTTTCTTTCTGCTGGAGGTGGGCTCTATAAGTTCCCTCGCCCTACTCTTGGGAACTTCACCTAAGGTCACTCCATTTGATTCCTGAGAGTCTCTTACCTCCCAGTTCTCTAGTGCTTTCTGGAACTTCCCCCTAACCTCCTATTTCCTGAGGTTGCTTATTTCCATTCTTTCTGCTGGCCTTCAGGGCTTAAGTCCTTTTCCCTCACCTAATATCAAATCAGTTTCCCCTCACTCCCCTACTATCCTCCCAATCCATTTTCCTTCCCATGTTCCTCCCTCTCTCCCTACTTGTAATAGCTGTCTTCTGTCTCCCAAGTGGAACTGAGGCGTCCTCACTGGGGCAGTTCAGCTTGTTGACCTTTTTGAGTTCTGTGGACTGTATCTTGGGTATCCTGTGCTTTTGTTGTTGTTGTTGTTGTTAATATCTACTTATTAGTGGGTACATACCATGCATGTCCTTTTGGGTCTGTGTTACCTAACTCAGGATGATATTTTCTAGTTCCATCCATTTGCCTGCAGATCTCAGGATGTCCCCATTCTTAACAGCTGAGTAGTATTCCATTGTGTAAATGAACCATATTTTCTGTATCCACTCTTCAATGTAAGGTCTTAACTGATAAACTATATCTCCAGTCCTTGGATTGCTTCTTGATATTCAGAGAAAAAAAAAGATACTTTGACACGGAGTCTCTTTATATAACCTAGGCTTTCCTTGAGTGCAAAATCCTCCAGCATTAGGCTCCTAAGTGTTGGTATCGCAGGCATATGCCATCTCTAAGAAATCGTAGTCACTGACTCCCTATCTAGAGGAATGTGCCATGAGTAGAGTCTTAGAGTGAAAAAAGCTTACCATATAACTTAAAAATATCCTAAATTTTATACAATTACTCAAATCAAAGAAACACATTAAATATCCTGTCAGGTTATAATATAGTAAAGGGAGGTAGGTGGAGAAAGTTAACGCAGGACAGTTTTAATGGTAAAAATAATAGGAGGAAGAGGAACAGAGAATAGGAAGAACCAGAAGAGGAGGATGAAGAAGCAGGAGGAGGAAGAGGAAGAAAGAACAAGAAGGAAGAAGTAGAGAAATAGTAGAAGTAGCCATAATAGTGGTGGTAGTAGGAGCACGGTAGTAGTTATGGATAACTAGAATAGGGTATCACTGAATAAGGCTGCCAACACAGTTTGATGGTTCTTATATAATGGGGATCCTGGAAATAACAGATCCCTCTGTGGGACACACAAAGAACTGAGAGTCTGGAGATAAAATGACTTCGCATATAGAAAAGACAAAAGACAAGATGAAAAGGGAGAAGAAAAAATAATTATTTAATTGATCACAAGTCATAATGGGAGGAAACAGATTGAAAGGTTACAATGGTGCTTTAGGTTAGGTTTTTAAAACGGTCCTTGGGTCCTCCTAGCTATTTTATTTTCCTTCTCATGAAAGTAGAATGCCGGGACAGGGAGGTGTGTATGTGGCTTCTACTCCCTGCTACCTCTCTCATGACCATGGAAATAGCTCTCTTGAGAAACGTGTTAATCTTTTCTCTATCTGCCCATATCCTTCAAATTTTTTCTCATTCTCTCTCACAGATCAAAGCAACTACTACTGTTGGGGTAGGTGATGATGACCATTCTAATTGCTTCAAGCTGCCAAGAGGGAACCAGAGTAAAAGGAAGTAGTCAGTGGCTTCAAGGAGAATTTTCTAAGGGGCCACAAAAAAAAAATCTTAGGCAGAGAACTAGAGCATAGGCCAGCCATTAGATGATAGCAATAGATCTTGGAGGTTGCTGTGAGGGTGAAGTGGCAGTTGTAGCATATATAAAGTATTAGTATTACCAGAATTCTTACTGAGAATATAGCTAAGAAGGTAATTGGGCAATTTTGCTCTTGTTAAAGAAAATTGGCAAGAAAACCACCCAAAGATTGTACACTTTATTGTATGTGTTAACAAGGTCAATGGTTTCTTTGTCACATTGTCTTCAATTGTACTGTGGAGAAAACTGTTTTTCTGGGTCAGAAACTTAAGGAGGTTCTTTGTTTTTGTTTTTGTTTTTTGTTTTGTTTTGTTTGTTTTATCTTTATCAATCACTTTATGTTCAGAGGTTGAGAGATATGATTAGAGACATAGTTGCCACATCATCATCATCATCATTATTTATCATTATAATTATCCTCATATTCCTCCTCTTCTTCTTTCTACAATACAACCTATAATTAGATTGCCATAAGTTTTGTTCTATGGATTTCTATGTAATTGCACAATTAATGTTTTTCATACCAGACTCCTGTATAGGAAACTGGAAGTCTGGAGAAATTATAGAAGTGAGATAAGATGACTTCCTCATTGGCAGAGTCATAGCAAAAGCTGCCCTTGTCCACGTAACAGGTGTACCATCAAGTAGAGCTAGCCATAATGGACCAAGTTGGGATGAAATATGGATTTCATTTTAATTTAGAGCAGTGCTAGATATTAGCTTCTGTCAATATAAGAAAGAAATATGATTCTATTAGTTTTGACTTTTTGATCCTTACAATGTCCCATAAGCTCCATCCTGATATTCTGAATATTTTTCACAAAGCTATGATTTTTGACAACATGGTACCTTGTAGCCTCATTTAGTCAGAGAATATGTAACAGTTGTGAGAATAATGTTTGTATAAAGAGAACTGTTTATACTTGGTAAATATATTTTTAGTTTTATATTTGACCTTGGCATTTAAGAAGATATGTCTATTTTTTTTTATTTGTTGGTAACAAGTAGGGATTACAATGTTGTTCTGAGTTAAAGTCATGGTGATCAATATCCAGACAGAAATTTTTATTTTCTTAGTAAGAAGAAAATCAGTGACAAAGGGTTGTCTATATAGTATCTCACCTGGTTCAGTCAAATATTCCAGTAGTGTAGTCCCATAGTCATACTGATCATTTGATTATATTTGATCACACTCTTCTTCTGTGTGCTGAAGATCATGGCCAAATATGATAACTTTTAAAGTTAATACCTAAGAAAATTATTTGAGCTGAAGCAAACCATTTTAATAAATTTTGATTAGACATCTGTTATGAATTTTTAAGATTATTCCTTGTAATTATTATGATTTCAGCAGAGGTGTGATATCTGTATGTTGACCTTTGATACTGAAACTAATAAGATTTTATGTGAGTGTGTCTGGACTGATATAGATATATTTAGTATGTATTTTCTCTAAGTCTTGTGTTTTATACACTTCTTGTTTAAATTGCTCAGATCTTGGTAATTTCAATGAGTTTTTAATTTTTCTTTCACATTCTGGAAACATTGTGTTATCTTAGTCTTTTTAATATAATTATTTCTGATTTTATATTTTAAATACAAGTTTTTCTACTTACTGTCCTGTTTCAAAATATCAAGCAAAATAGTAACATTAACAAATAAATTCACCATCTTTTTGAAACTTTTCTTCAGGGGTCACTAAGCAATGTCTACACCTTTACAAAGTTTCCTCATGAAAAGTTGAAGTGCAAATCGTACCACACCATACTCTGGAAACCTAATGAGCCTTTTGATGTTCTTTATATAGACCACGAATGGTAGTCACATTCCTTTTATGGGGCAGGCAAAGAACTGACTATCCATGAAAGACAAATGACAAAAATGAGGACATAAAGTGAAAGCGATCATCACTGAATCTATGTTGACAGTTCCTATCTTGAAGGGTCTGGATGAGAGAGAACATTTATATTTGGGAGGATGTCAGAGTAGGAGGCACTCTAAGCTAGGCATTGTATAAAGCCCCTTTCTCTATTGTCATGCGTAGGTCTTCATCACTGAGCAATTTATTTCCTTCCTGCCACTTTTCTCAAGAAAAAGTAAGAGTGCTCTTGGGAAGCCCATCCCTGCTTTCCACCCATATCCACTTAACTTTCCATTAGTTGGTCACTGTAACCAACTAATCATTATTACCAACACATAAGTTAGACTTGAAGAAGAAGCTGATGATCCGCATTGCAGAATTATGCTGAAAACAAACATATTGAATATTAATGGAATTTGCATGCTGATGTGTATTTATTATACAAGAGCTTACAAAGGAACAGGATAATGAATGTATTTCATTCAGTAAAACTATTTACTTCTTTTTGTTAAAGTATTTAAAGGTAGACTGCTAACATGCTTCTAAATTGGTCTCAGGCCCCAGTGCTTTTATTTGCAGGGATTTGGCTTAGTTTCTGTACAATTAGTCATGCAGACAAAAGAAGAGATGAAAAGCAAATTAACAAAACAAAAATTAGGAACTACAAATTCTCCACTTGGGGAACTGAATAGAAAATAACTAAGGAGAAAGACCTCAGAGTCTCCCTCCAAGCTGGGGCAGAAAATCCAATGATGGAATCCCAGTGAGCATAGGTGTCTCTGCTGGGTCAGCTACATACTGGTTATCTCAAAAAGCCAGAAAAGCATTCTTGATAAAAGAAAAGTGGTATTTTGTTGAATATTTCAGTGTACTCTGGACAACAGTAAAATGAATCAGATAAGGTAACAGATGAACTCCTGAAATTATGTTGTAATATTCACTAAAATAATGTACAAAAACTAGTTTATAAAAATACAAAAATACATAGAAATGTCAAATAACAATAGGATGGAGGAAATGCTGCACAGATAATATATTACTTATGCAAATAATGTTTCAGAATACATATATGGCTATGACCATAAATATTCTTTAATATTCTGACATTGTTATATTATTGGCCTAAGCACATTATGACTCTGTGTTATATTATATTCAAGAACTGCCAACATATTTTCATAAAATTGCTTCAAATTTTTAAGTAGGCAGTATATAAATAAACAAGCAATTAAATATTTAATTAATATATCGATAATGAATACTGCAACCAATAAGAAGGTTTATGTAATGGTAGCACAGTGATTTTTCTTTTCCAGATCATATTTAATATCTAATGAAAACAGAATATTTGAATTGAGTGCAGACTTTATATTTTTCTCTATTTCTCATATTTTCTCCTCAGTATCACTGTGAAGATGATAGTAAGATAGAAAGTTCATTTTGTTTTGTAAATATCTTGAGTTTCATTTCTTATAATTTTATTAATAACAATATTTATAATACAGTGAAAAAGTTAATAATACAATAATATTAAATATATAACTACTTATGGAAAAATAACTAACAATATTATGAACATAAAACTAGGTCTTTTATGTAAGTCCGGGCCTGAAGTTAAGTTTAACTTACATCTTGACTTCAAAGAACTGAGAAAACACTAGCATTCTGTAGACCTGTGGCAACACAGAAACAGTAGCTACTGGAAAAGGATCAGTTTTAAAAGGAATTGTAGGGACCGGGCGGTGGTGGCACATGCCTTTAATCCCAGCACTTTGGAGGCAGAGGCAGGTGGATTTCTGAGTTTGAGGCCAGCCTGGTCTACAGAGTGACTTCCAGGACAGCCAGGGCTATACAGAGAAATCATGTCTCAAAAAAGAAAAAAAAAACAAAACAACAACAAAACAAACAAACAAAATCAAAAAATAAAGAGGGATTGTAGGATCTAAACTATGGGTCATTTCTTAATTTGGCTCAAAAATTCTTGTCCTATGTACCCGTGAGAACATCTTACCGAAAATATTATGCAAAGGTAAAATCCAATTCAGGGTTTTTAATATAGTGAATAATATCCTCCAATTATCTCAGAATTTATATAAAGAGAGAGAGAGAGAGAGAGAGAGAGAGAGAGAGAGAGAGAGGGAAATAGAAGAGTGGGTGAGAATAAGAATAATGAATATATCTGAGTGGCAATATCTTCCTTTAGATATTACTTAGCAACCCATCCTTAATATGAGCACTTTTTTCTCAATGATTTTATGAGGTATTACACTTTCTTGAACTTGTATAAGTAAACTGCTTGTAGCCATTAGTGATTTTTTAACATCATAAATTACATTGGCAAATCCATGTACAGCAGCAGAGATAGCAATGCAAACCTATATGTTCTTAAAAATGTTTACTTTTTCTGTTGCTAGATCTCTCCTCCAAATATTATCAAGTAGACAAGTAATCTGACTATAAAGAAAATAATACAGCTTTACAGTTACTCACATCCTAGACTCTAGGCCCACTATTATTTATCCTTTTGGAGTGACGAATTCTACTTAGAAAGAGTATATCTTGCCCAATCTGATAAAAATGAGACATTGAAACCATTTTAAATGGAGGATTTATTCAACTATAAAATTTGAATAATCATATAACAGAAGTGTCCACTCTAAAATACATAATATTAGTTATCGAATGACTAGACACGTAAAGATTTGTATGTTGAAAAGACTTTAAACCATGTTAGAAGAAGAGGTAGATTTTGTGATGTTCATGCCTAACATATCAGGACAATGATAAATTCATCTCTGGAGATTTTTCTCCTCAATTTGAAGTATAAGCAAATTGTAGATTAGATTCCTTGTCAATACTCCTTAACAGTCAAAGAAAACCCCCAAATGAGACAATGAATGAAATTGGCAATTCCATAAAAATGAGAAGATAAGTAAGAGATCTATTTGCATCAGTATAACATGTATTTATTAAAATCACCGTGCTCCATAAGTTAGCCTTTTAAACACCAAGAACAAATTGGTAAGGGACACTCATTACATGTAGCCTAGTGAGATGTCAGTGCCTTATTTCAAAATTAGAAATAGATCCTGAGTTGAAAGAGTGTCACGATTAGGGACGTTTGTAATAATTAACAAGGCATGTTTCTAAGGTTAATGCTTAACTGGTATCCCATATTCTTACAGGATCAGGTACCCAAAGGCAGTGTTAATATATTTCATAAAAAGCTGAGGCTGATCAAGAGGATGGAGTAGTATGCGTTCATCACTGTGCATTAGTAATTTATTTAAAAGCCAATTTTTGACTGGCATGGATCGTCCTGGATATCTGTGTCAACACAAGCTCTGAACACAAGCAGATTTACTTCCTGCTTAAAGGCAAAGCTATGTCATTCTTATTGCTTAATACGTGGCAATTCTTCCTACTTTTTTTAACAACCCAAATGTGCTGGCTCACAGCTCTCAGAGAGGAAAAGGCAGAAATCATGATGGGATCATGATGGCTCATGATGTACTTTCCCAGGGATCTTGATTTCAGATTATGCTTTTTGTAGCTAACTAAACCAGGAAAAACTATTACCTCTATAGCCTAGATAATGGACCTTTCTAATCTTCTCAGTCAGAAATGGAGATAGCATCTACATGGAATCTGAACACCTCAGTAGTACTGGATTATTATTTCCTATGACACCCTCATGTTTTGCATCGAAAATAGCCAATAAAACTTTTGCAATTTAACCAGTGAAAAATTCCATAATTATCAAGAATGTGAAGTTCTAATATTCAATCTCCGAGGAAGACTTTTAACATACTTTATGCATTTATGTGTCACCTAAATGCATAATTAATGAAGAGTGTGCCAGACACAATACTATTTGTGAGTAAATTTTTAAAAAAATCAGAAAAACAAAAATCACTTTTAAAAGTGCTCTACTTCTTTTGAGTTATAAATAAAATATTTTAACTGGTCAGTAATCTTTCATTTTATATTAGGAGTTACAGAGCCTGCAAGACCATAAGTGTTATGTTGTGATGCATTTATTAGCACCATTGATGTTATCGTTCAAATGCTGAAAACAAAAATTAATTTGAAAGCATCTAATTGCTCTTTAATTTGACACCCCTGGGGAATACTTAATATGGAAATAGAAATATAATGTCACCAAGTATATTTTGTACATATGTATGACTCAAATAATAAGTAGGAAAACACAAAGCATGTCTCAATAAACAATAAGTTTGTGAAATTGGTGTATTCAGTTATTAACTTATCTGCCTAAGTCACACATTTCTGAAAAATTGAATAGAAAAATGTCCATAGATATAACTGCATTAAAAGATATTTTATTTATTATACTATCTCTTTTATTCATAGAAAACACCTCCTTCTGTGTTTAACAGTCTTTGTTATGTCTCTTCAGTACTAAGGTCTTAAGAGTCTTCTTTTACTGTTGAGTGGGGTCTTGCTTTAGGGTTTAGGCTTGCTTCAAACTCTGTGTAGAATTTGATTACAATTTCCTATTGTGTCTCAGTTTACTGAGTCCTGGGATTATAAGTTCTGAAATTTCCCCCATGCCTGGGAAAATCCTGATTTCTTCACAATGCCACATTTGTCTGAGTAAATGAGTTGTTTATAGTATAACACCTGGAAGAGGGGTTGTCTTCACAGCTAAGGGGGAGTAGTTAGGTGAAGACTCAAAGAGCCAGCCGCGAGTGTGTGTATAATTCAGAATGGATAAACAGTGTGCATCCCCATAGACCTACAATCATTTGAGATCACATTCCTTTCAAGCTCTCATGTCCTCCGCATGCACTTACTACTGATACCCATCATAGAATTCATACATTAACTGTGACTCTCCATGACTGAAAGTTTCAGTTTTCTCTAATTCTTCTACTCCATCTTTTAAGTCACAAGAGTGGTTTGGATTTTTGGTTAGATCTTAACTTGAGGCTCCATAGTTAAGGATTTTTCAGGTTTGGAATCAGCTACTATTATCACTATTATTTTAATATATATTAATTAAGAAGAATTTCATCAATTTGCCATTTCACTTTCCTCCTCCCAGCCTTTCCCAAGTCTCTCACTTCAAATTGATATCATTGTTTTCTTGCATTATTGCTTTACACACACACACATACAAGAAGGACAAATACGTAGATTCTGAGTTGCTTGTGTTTATAGAGTTTCAGTGTTAACCACTTTGAATTTTTCGTCTCTCAGCAATCGTTAGTTTCCTGTAGGATTTTATCTAGGGGTGGAACTATGAAAGAATTGTCCCCCACACAAACTTTGTGGTAGAATATCTACTGCTAAAGTCTTTGTTCAGATATCATTTATGCAGACATTTCTAGGAGAGAGGTTCTCACAGTAGAATTCCTGGCATTCTGACTCTTTCAATTTTACTGTGTCCTCTTCCTCAATGTTTCTTGATCCAAAGATGCAGGAACTGAGCTCAACTTGTTCTATTGAGACAAGGATGATCACAATCCATTGATTCTTACACTGTATCCAGATGTGATTTTTCTGTAATAGTTTCCATTTTAATGCAGCAAGATACTTTAATGAGCTATACTTTAAGCTATACTTTCCTGTGGGTGTTAGGATAATACATTTTGAGTGTTGCTTGGAACAAGATGATGTTGGGAAGTTCCCTACAAGTTCCATTGCCGAACTATTCACAGCGATATGGCTAAATTTCTGTTAGCAGGCATGATTTCATTCCTTTTCAGTGGGCCTTAAGTCTTGTTAGACAGCTTCTTATCAACACATACTTGTCATTTATTGCACCTTTATAAATACCTTCTTGCAGTGGTCATTTTTGTGGGTTTACATGTCACAGGTTGATGGGAGTATGACCTGATGAGTTGGCCACACCTGAAAGGAGACTTTCAGGTTAAAGACAGATATAGTCATCTGAGTTCCATATCCTAAGCATGCAATGCCTTTTTTTTTTTTTTTTTTTTTGGTTCTTTTGAGACAGGGTTTCTCTGTGTAGCCCTGGCTGTCCTGGAACTCACTCTGTAGTCCAGGTTGGCCTTGAACTCAGAAATCCTCCTGCCTCTGCCTCCCAAGTGCTGGGATTAAAGGCACGTGCCACCACTGCCCGGCATGCAGTGCCTTAAAATAGGTATTTACTTGCCTTCAAGCTCTGAGAGTTAACTAAGGCTAACAGCTAGCACAATGATGTTTTCAGAGTCGCTGGACTACCTGACAAATTACAAGATATGAGGTTTCTCAGGTCTGGTGTTATGGTTCCTGATAGAATTGTTCTTATGGACAAGATTGCCACATGAGTGGTATAACATCTGTGTGTGTGTGTGTGTGTGTGTGTGTGTGTGTGTGTGTGTGTGTGT
>JADRCC010563022.1:0-14648 GCA_019843855.1 Hylomyscus alleni
TAAACTGACATCACTCTCTAAGGTGGCATTCAGGCAAATCTCTTTACAGAGTAAAGAGAAAGCCTACAAAATAAGAACAAGTATTTGAAAAAACCTTATCAGGAACTAATATCCAAATATATAAGAATTCAAATAACTCACTACAAGACAGTTAAAAACTCAATTTGTATACCATGCAGCCATTAGAAATGATAAGACAAAGATTGTGGGATGAAATGGAGTGGCCATCTTTGTTTCTAAATGCTGGCTTATTCGTTTTGCTTATACAGATTCCCCTAAGTGTCCTATAATGTATGGAGATGTTTATATATAAAAGGAGTGCTATGTTTTCAAACCTTCATTTTTGTTCCCCTACTTAAAGGCACAAACATTCTTGGATTCAGGACCACTTAAAGCAAATACAAATTTAGACAAAGTCTTAAGCATATATTCATGCATCCTGTGCGGAAGGACTGGTGTGCGTTGCTGAGAACTTCAAAGTTGTGATTTTAGCTATGCACGATCCAGGAATAAAATGTAAGATGCTCTGTGATCCATTCGAATCGTTTGCCAAGGTTTCCTTCCATTCTGTGGGCTTCCCTCACTCTGCTCATGGTTTTCTTTGCTATATAGCAGCTTTTTTACTTTCATGCAATTCAATTTTTTCATTCTTGGGATTATTTCCTATGATATTGGAATCTTTTTCAGAAAATTTTTGTTCAGGTCAATGCCTTGAAGTGCATTCCTAGGTAGGTTCTTTTCTTTTCTGGTTTGTTGGTTTGCTTGCTTGCTTTTGAATGGGCATTTTGTTTGAGACAGAGTCTCATCATGTGTGTCTGGCTATTAACTCATTTTGTAGACCAGGCTAGCCTCCAGCTCACAGTGATCTGCCTGCCTCTGCCTCCGGAGTGCTGGGATTATACTCGAGTGCCACCACACCCAGGCACTCTCTGGGCAGTTTCAAAGTCTCAGGTCTCATATGTGTTCATATGTGCATGGTGGGGGATAGGTCACTAAAACCACAGGAGAGGGAAGCAAGTCTTTAGGTGGGGATGAAAATCAAGAAGCTGCTAGAAAACATGAGACAAGAAAGAAAAATGGGGGGCTATCAGGAAATAGAGGGGGCTCAGCAGAGGGATTCGAGGAGTGTAAGGAGGAGAGTGGGAAGGACCAAGGAGGCAGGGAAGGAGAATCAATGTGTAATCAACGTATGCACAGTAATGCCATGAGAAACCTATTACTTCATATACTAGCATTTGAAAAGAACTAATTAAAAGAGGGCTTTTAGTCTTGGAACTTGGGAGGTGCCTTTGAGTTTGATGAAGAGTTTCTCAGCTCTTAGTGAGTTCAGCTTGAGGACCGGACCGAGGGTCTTGAAAAACTTGAGAGCTGTCAAAGCTACCCCAAGCCATTGGTTTTCAGGTTCACGCCTCATACATTAAAGAATAAAATTCGTGGACCACAAAGGATGAGTTGAAAGGCTATGTTTACTATAGATTAAGCTTAAAATCAAGAGAAGAAGGAGCTCTTCTGGGTACAGCAGGAACAGGTCCCCAGGGATGGGGTGTCATTGGGATGCTTATGGCAGAAGCTGGGTGAGGCAGAGGGACAAGGGGTGAACTGGTCAGCACAGTTGGTCCAGATGTCAGGTGCCTCCTCTCAGCTTCAGTCATGTAATCACATACACCCCCCACGCAAGGATGAGTGACACCAGGATCCGGGGACAGAACTCACTCACTTCTGCTTTTGTTTAGGCTCGGAGGTGATTCTGTTTTGGAACTGTTATTTCCTTTTTTCTCTTTCCTTTTTTTCCCCTTCCTTTGGACAGGGTCTAGCTATGTAACCCAGGATGACCTCAAACTCAAGTTATTCCAGCCTCAGTTGCTCAAGTGCCAACATTAAAGACATGTGCAGAAATTTTACCTCTCATACTATCAACATGCATTTTTTCATTGCTTAAGGATAATTTCAAATCAGCCATTTAAACCACTTTATTATGTTCGTTTCAAAGATGTCAGAATAAGTTTTCTTTTTTTGTTGGGAGGGGACAGTCTTATAAAATTGGAATCGTGGGTGGCCTGACTGAATATGCCTTATGAAAAAGATAAATCAAACACTAAAATGATGAGCAGTGCCTACCTTCCAAGCGCCTTAGTCAATCCTTGGAAGTGGGAAACGGTTTTAAGAACATTGCAGCAACACTTAAAAGCCACCTGAGTTCCCTGTAATACAGAGGAGCTCGGTTCAAAAGAGCTAATGGTCCTTTTGCAAAGTGCTTTATGGATTCCTGGGGGAGGTGAGTAAGTCATAAGGAAATTCCAGCTCAGATACTTGTGGGTTTACCGCTGCCAAACCCGGGAGAGTCTAAGCGAAGCTAAGCCTTAGAAAAAGAATCTTGCCAAAGGGCTTTATTTAGTCCTAATTGTGGGTTGGGAAACTGAGATCCTTGAGTATAGACTCGTGCTTGCTCTAAAACACCCATCATTAAAACCAATCAAATCCAGCAAGAAAAACTACATTTTACATAAATGTTGTATGTTCCTAAAAAAAAAAATTAAAAAGTGTTTTCAATTTCATTTACATGTTCTGAATACTGGCTAGCATACTAGCCCCAGATATTTGGACAGCTTGGCTTGATTTGTAGAGTGTTTTGAAGTTTAGCTCATCACCCGCCTCTAAAGGCGTGCAACCTTGGGGGTGTCTATCATCACGTTTATTTTTTCACTAAGCATATCCATTTCTCTAGTTCCTGGCCCGGATTCAGGATGTAAAATCCACGGCTTTCCAAACATCTGCGGATGTCAGCAAGATCCAAATATGCTTCAAGAGTTCTATGTTTCTGTCTGAAGCATCATGTTTTCTCCACGAAGAGCTGGTCCAAGGTTTGCTTCAGGTATCATTCTTTCTGAAAGTGATCTCTCCACGTCCTTTTCTGGAATTGTTGGGGGAAAGCTTGCGTGGTGAAACCCAATTGCTAGGTTGTTGATGCTTAAAAGAAAGATGGGATTGATTAGTGGAGGAATCTTGAGTCGTGTCTTACTTAAGGCCAGAAAGGAGAGATACAGTCCAGATACCATGCTCATCCCTGTAATATCCATCTCTTATCTACTACACACAGCTGTAGCATCCTACTGGGTCCTGATGTTATTTCTTGTTTACATACTCTCTACAGGGGACCACTGAGAGGAGAAGGGAAAGGCAGGTAACTAGGTACCACTGATGGTCATGAAGTCCTCTAGCTCATCTGAGTACCAATGACCAAGTATACTATCCCATAAGAAAGATAAAACACCAAGAGACACGTATTGGACACAGATTTTGGTGAATACTGCAAAGACCTATTTGGAGTTCCATGAATACTGTGTGCTCAGCTTTTCATCACCGTAATGCCACATCTAAACAACCAGTTTATAAAGAGAAAAGGTTCATTGTGTCTTGCAGAGGTTTTCCCCTCAGATTTATTTACTTTTATTTTATGTGTGCCTGAGTGTGTGTGTGTGTGTGTGTGTGTGTGTGTGTGTGTGTGTGTGTGTGTGTGTACCAGTTGCATACAACGTCTGAGGAATCCAGAGTAAAGGATAGGATCTTCTAGGACTGGAGTTATAGATTGTAGTGAACTGCCATGTGGGTACTGGGACCTGAACGCAGATCCTCTGCAAGATCAATGAGTGCTCTTAGCCACCGAGCCATGTCTCCAGCCCCGGTGACTCGGTTTTATAAGTTCCAATCTATAATCAATTAGCCTGCTAGTTTGAACAGTACATCATAGCCTCACCTTTTCAAGGATCTACTACTTCCTAATAGCACCTCTTGGAAACTCAGTCCTTTAGTACACAGTGCTTTGAAGAATACTAGAGACCCAATTGATATACATAATATAACTTGGACTTTGATGTTTGCTACGTGGGGCCTTTTTACACATCAAAACACATTTGTTTTCTCAGGCTTTGCTCTCTGTAGGTGATAGGAAGACTTGAACTCTCAATTACTTCTCTAGTCAAAGTGACAAATGTAGCATGACATTTAACTCCCTTTCAGTTCCTCATTTATTGCCAATCATTAATATGTACAACAGAGAGCTACGTATTATAGCACGGAGCTATCCTTATAAAGTGTGGGGGTTTCCCAAATTTCAGTTGGGCAGGTGACATGAATCATGGTGTCTAATCATGGTCTAACTATTTCAGATATCTCCCAACTATTATACCACATAATACAATGCAGAGCTTTTAGCCTAGTTCTGAACTGCAGCTAAGATTTAAATATGATGTTGATTAAGTGTTTATTATTTGCCAGGCAAAGCCGATACTAAACACCTTATACATCTTAATTCAGTTAATACTATAGTTGCCCAACCTTACAGATGCGGAAGTAAAGCAAGTCCATAGAATACTCTATAGGATGAACTAATTTCGAGTTGGTAACCAATTTCAGAAGCAAGGCAAGAGACACTAGAAATACTATCTTTATCGCTGGTAAAGGAGATAAGAAAAAAAGCTGGCCAGCTCTGCAGCCTTGCTCATATTTACCCCAGGACACGACGTGTTCTTCTGCAAACTTCCCCAGCCCATCACAGTTTTCTCAGAGAGCAAGCATGCTGTTTATCACGGGCAGCAGGCATCATCTGCCTTGCAGGAAGCTTAAGCTGAAAGCAGGGCCAAGAAAACGAACTGAGCACGTGCAGTTCCTTCTCAAGGCTCCACCGTCCCACAGCTCCCTCTCATGTGGGGAGAAGAAAACTAACGAGGAGGAGAGAAGGTGGTCATAAAAACTTAATAATATAGGACACCGTATCCAGAGCCTGAGAGGTTCTCCAAATGCCATTGTCATTGCTGTTGCCAGCCTTATCCCCATCATCATCTCAAGATCCATTCCTTGCTATCAGACATGCAGAAAGAAATCTATACATATAATAATGAGCACTGTGAGGATTACAACCCTCAGTTATGAGGGCCTATATTAGTTTTCAATATTTCATTACAAAAATTTTCATACATAGAACAGAGTTAAAAGAAGTTGACAGGCGATGTGTCATATGAAGCACACGGATCAATTTAGTCCATGGTGCGTCTAGGTCACAGAGAGAGAAAGGGGAGGTGTGCCTGGGTGGGGTTGCAGAGGCTGGCTATAAATATGGTTCCTCACAGCACGCCAGACTGGAGTCTCAGTTGTGCACATTCAGAAGAACCAAGGAAGACTGATTAAAAAAAAAAAAAAAAAAAAGGTAATTTTGAAGACTTTGGATTTGTAGTAGTTCTTGAAAAAATGTAGTTAAGAGCCAAAGGACTTTGGAAGTGTTTTTATGTTTGTTATTTGGGATGTTCCAGGTAAGTTTGCAGATGGTACTCTCTTGAAGTAGCAGTCCTGATTTAAGAACCATGCCTTATGCTGGAGCTGTTAGTAGCAATCACAGGAATAATACAACTCTAATTATGAACATCTGCCTTACAAAAAAGATGGCGAATGTCACCATATGATACACATGGTTATTATTTTTCCAAATGCTACAATTAGTGCAAACATGTGGACTCTCTGCATTGGGTCATGTTCACAGCGTTGAAGATCAGAGTGTTGAAAAGTACGAACACTTAAACATGTGTAACGGTTTCATGTTGTAGGGAGAGAAATCACAGCGACAACAGAACAGTCTCTGCTGGGCACATTTAGTAATACAAGTTTGTGGCGAGGGGATCAGACAGAATTTGATGAATTCAGTGGTGATTAATTATAGCACCAGGTATCATCGCCTCTGTGTCCTGATTGTGCTGGGCCTGTTTGTGTATTTATCTCAGGTTTTTAGAGCAACCCCCAAAGAAAGCGTCAGTCTAATGTTTTGGCTGAAGAGACCATATAGGTAGTTGTCTATGGCCATACAGTTTGAACGGCCACACACCAGAATCCAAAACTCTCTAGCTCCAAGAATTCATGCTCTTCCCTTTTAGGCTTCTCACTGTGTAAGGCAGACTACAGTAATTTTAGTCTCTCACTATTTCCACAGCCTTGATCTGAACTTAGTAAAGAAATGTACCACCTAGATGATGAATCTTGTTCTTATCTTTTTTCCTTTTCTCTCAAACAAATCCTTAAACCCTCATTTCACGATGGCACCATAACCCACACCAAAAAACAATAATGATGATAGGTGTCTCAGTCACTGTTCTATTGCTGTGAAGAGACACCATAACCAAGGCAACTCTTATGAAACGAAGCATTTAATTGGGGCTGGCTTACAGTTTCAGAGATTAAGTCTATATCATCATGGAGAGGAGCGTGGTGGCATACAGGCAGGCAGAAAGAGGCCAGGCGCTTCGTTGAGAACAGGTATTGGAGGGAGAAAGAAGGGAAAGATCTAGAAGGATAGTTGCTAGTGTGATGGAAGGTTGGGCAGCATTTTAGAAGGTCTCTCAGAAGGAACGTAGGAACAGAATTTAGGATTGTAAAATAGGTTTATTCTTTATCACTACGTTTGGGGAGAGATGCAGGCTGCAGGCTCCAGCCCAGTCTGCTCATTACCTGAGCCACCATTTGCATCCAAGACTCTATAATACTTTGATCAAAGATCATTTTTTTAAAACCCCTAAATTCTTCCAGGTAACAGATTGCTTTCTCTGAATCATTCCAATTTTTTTTTTTTTTTTTTTTTGGTGGTTGTTGTTCTAAAACGGAGAGGAGGAAAATAGTTAAAATTAGCCACCTTTTTATAATGCATTTGCTGAAACCAATTAGTAATTATTTTTTAACATAGCAGTTGGTGTGAGAGGGGTGATAATGTATTTACAATATAAACTTAGCATCATTAATGAGATTGTTATTTCTATATGAAAGCGAGGCTGTTGGGAGCTGTTCCCTTGGTAGCAGAGCAGTGGACTGTTTAAAAAGACTCTTAAGAAATGGCCCTGCAATAGTAACGTGTGGCATGTCATGTCTTTGAAAAGAAATGATGTGTGTGGTGTTTCAAGACCTTCCATATTAAAGAATAATACTTTTTATTGTAATAGTTAATGTGTTCAGCCTTTAAACACCCACAGTGTGTGGCCCTTGTACAGTAAAATATGGAGATGGATCAAAACTCCAGGTTCCTGGCAATGAACGTACCTTTTTGTACTAATTCTTGTTCAGTCTAATATTAGCCCTTTCTCTTCTAAATTCCCATATTTGGATTCAGAGCGAGACTTTCTTTTTAACTCCCCATTTAGTCGATGCTGGCACCAACTTAGCTCCCCCTCTGTCAGCTTGATATTCCGCTTTGGTCTGACCTAATTCTACTCAGGCAATGAACACTTTTTGGTCAAAAATAGTTAAGAGCAAGAAGAAAAGAGGAGGAGTGGGTAAAGAGCCACGCCTTCCTTGCACTAGCGTGTGTGTTAAGGTGTCTGCAGCACAAACCAAGGCATAGATGCCTTTTGGCATCTGCAGGAGAGGACCCACAGCCCTCTCATACCAAGCTCTGAAGATACGTAAGTCCTTTAACAGTGTTTGCGTTTAGTCTTTGTATCTGCATATTCTCCCGGATACTTTAAACCCTCTCTAGACACATCCTCATACCTTACACAATATAAATGCTCTATAAAGATCACATTGCTTAGGGTTGAAGGATGGGGGACAGCCTACACAGATGCAATTCAAATGCAATATATCCAGGAATATTTCCCACTTGGAGTTGGTGGGATCCACAGAAACAGAACACCACACAGAAACCCATAGCTGACTGCATTTTTGCAATATTCCGTGTTCAGTGAGCACCCAGTTGCCCTGTTTCTCAAGTCTGTGGTTAAGTTCAATTCACCTCATCACCCAGACACACAGAGGAATCTTCGGAGTGAGATTAAAAGGCAGAAGTACCAGAATTGGTGGCTCCTGTCCTTGGTGTGAGGTTCTCAGTGCCCTTCCAAGAGCCAAGATGACTGTCCTGGCTTATGAGTAGGGTGTGTTTCCGTCTGTACGACATGCCACAGGGAATCTCTCATGTTCAGTCAGCAAAGGACTGGCCTTGGGCTCTGCCTTCAATGTGTGTTCTGCTTGCTGATGAAGCACTGCCATAGCAAACAGCAGGAGGCCTAGGGAGTCAAAACACCCACAGTTCAGCTCAGATTGCAGGAGACAGAATTTATCATTGTTTTTCCATTTTATAATTTTTATTTTGTTTTAGAACTCCATTCCCAAGAATTGCCCCAGAGGTAGCGCTTCGCTTTGCATGAAGCTATGAGATGCCTGCTTGGAGTCCTCATAACCCTTTTTCTTTACAAAAAGATCAGTTTCCCCAAGCACAGAGCTGGTAAAGCATTTTCTTCCCAGACTCCCTCACAGCTGATCATGAACATGTGAAGAGATTCTGGCAAGCACGATGTAAGCTAAAATATGTCGTGGAACTTCCAGAATTCTCCCTCACCCCAGCTCGCTGCCTGCATCACTGGCAGCCGCATCATTTGCCTAATTATAGCTTCGACTTTACTCTATATTCTTTAGTGAAATATATCACGAACAACTTAATGTCAAGGACTATTTTTTTAAAGCAGCAATGGGGTGTGCGTGCGTGCGTGTGTGTGTGTGTGTGTGTGTGTGTGTGTGTGTGTGTGTATGTGTGTGTGTATGTATACACTCAAAGGTACACATGTACATACTTTGGGAGCATCTGTAACGTTATAGAAGTAATGAAAGAAACAATATTCAACATGAAATGAATGTGAACAAACTAAGTTGGCAGGAGCGAAACAGAAAATATGTAGCCACAAGGCACATGCACAATCCATATCTATTAATGAATTTCAGGACAGGTGCTTGTAACCAGACTCTGGTTACCACTTTCTTTTCTCGTCTCCTCGAAGGAGTCTTAATACACATTCACCCTTGACACTGTGCGGGGAGGATGAGACAGAGCAAGGTTGCGTTCCCCCTTTAGAGACACAGAGAGCCACGGATGCTCGGCTTCCAGCGGTCTCCGAGAGAGAGTCCCTCAGGAACTGACAAAGTCCGAGCTCGACACAGTGGTTCCCTCTTTCCAACACCTGGCACCTCCATCTCCAGCTTAACTGGGAAACCTGCTGCGATGACTCCTTCAGATTAGAAAAGAAATCATTAAAAGATTTTCTAACAAATTCTTTCTAAACATCAAGCTTCTTTAAGACTCGGGTGTGGATGTAACTGTCTTTGCAATGTTCCTATCATACACATAAGTGGAAAAGAATGTCCCATCCCTTGTAAAGGATACTGACAAATTCAGTTTCCCATAACGATGCTAATTCCAACAGTAGTTAATACAATAGTATTCTCAGGGACATAGGATTTAATAGAAAATGTTTCAAAATTATGGCAGATAAAGAAGAATGGCATTATACTGAGTATCTTCATCTCTTAGTGATAATATCACAACTTGGCTTCTCCGTCCTTGATAGCTGACTAAGCCTAGGCCCCACCATAAATTGCACAACATGTCAATAGTTTAAGAAAAAGTGAGTGATTGGGAGAAAGAATGCTTCTGAAGGATTTTCAGTGTTTTGTAATCAGCACAAATGTAGCCAAGATAGGAACTGCCTGGAACTCCCCCGAGCTGGGGAGTTGTGACTGAGAAGTTGTAGGTGGGTCTACTCTGATTACTCCTCTGTAGAGAGATGTGGGTAGCTATAGTGTGTGCCACAGAGGCCGGGCCACATTGGAACTTTGCTGTGGTCCTCCAAGCTCAGGAACGAAGGAACGAAGAAGGCAAGAAGTGGAGAAATCACAACAGAGATTGAGCATGGCTCTCTGATGTACTGTGGAATGCTGGACAAGTTAGACTGATCATTGTGGGGAGGAAAAAAAAAACAAACAAGTTTTGTGCTACAGCACTAAACTTTGGGATATCCATTGTCCCTGCAGTTATCTTGTACCTAACTAACATGGCAGGCTGTGGGGCACTATGCCGCCTTCCCCTTCCCTCTGCTAAGGCCAAATCTTCTCTCATATACAAGGATTAACAAGAAGGCTCCTTAGAAAAATGTCTTCACTTGAAAAAGAGCAAAAGCTCCTTATGCCTTTTCTTTTTGACATTTTCCTGATGATGTCCCCTTTGCATCATCTGTTAATCCATCAGAGAGGGAGGGTGATGTTCTTACAGAGCGGAGTACTGCACAGGGCTGAGCTGAGCCCCACGGGGCTCTTCCCATGGTGTTCTCACTCCTGTGAAGTTTGTCAGAACTACTGGGGTCACACTCCCAGGCTGGCTTGCCAGTGTTCTGCAAGGTTGGCAGGGAGGTGACTTTGAACAAATGGCTCAGGGATCTTTTGGGACAGGGCAACACCAGGGACTTGCTGCATAAAGGGACCGGAGAACATGTAGGAAAGCTAACTTCATTGTGCTCAATGCCAAGGGGTTTCAAGAGGTCTAAATTCGCCCCTCAGCCACCTTATGCTTTCTAAGCTTCTGCCACAGAATAACTCCCATTTCTACTCTTCCAAGGGAAGCCAAACATTGTCCAAATGGCAGCAGGTCCCTTTGTGTGACATCCCTGCAATTTAGGTCACCTGTAACTTTCTAGTTTCATTTTGTTGACAGGAAATTTTCTTGAGAAACCATCTCTCTTAGGTAGGGTTTTACTGCTGTGAACAGACACCATGACCAAAGCAAGTCTTATAAGGACAACATTTAATTGGGGCTGGCTTACAAGTTCAAAGTTTGAGTCCATTATCATCAAGGTGGGAGTATGACAGCATCCAGGCAGGCTTGGTACAGGCAGAGCTGAGAGTTCTACATCTTCATCCGAAGGCTGCTAGCAGAATACTGGCTTCCAGGCAGCTAGGATGAGGGTATTAAAGCCCACACCCACAGTGACATGCCTACTCCAACAGGGCTACACTTTCTAATCCTGACACTCCCTGGGCCAAGCATATACAAACCATCACACCATCTATACTGGTGCTTTTCCATTGCACCCTTGAGGTCAAGATCCTGAGTGAAGGAAGTCTATTCCAAAGAATTCAGATAAATGTGGATTCAGGTGTTGTGTTTCTGGTCACTTTTATGCCAAGTCATCTAGACCAGCCCCTGAAAACTGCATATGAGGGACCAAAACCAGGTTGGTTATTAATCCGTCTCAGTTGAAGACCAGCCCCAGGGTGCTATGCCATCAAAGAAAGGCAGACGGTGCTTTGTTCACTGTGTATGTATCACACAGTGCTTTGTTCACTGTGTAAGAATCACACAGTGCTATGTACCAGGCACTTCCTGGTAGAGGTTTGATCCTTGGCAACATCAAGGCCAGGAGAGTCCCTGAGGCTCAGAAAGAAGAGTGAACTGCCTTCAGCTGATGACAGAATTAGTCACATGAGTCACATCCCCAGAGCTTCCACTCTGTTGAAAAGGTACATACACTACTCCAACGGCTTGGCCTATTGGGAAAAACGAGCGAGGGTTATTCTGGACAACCGTGGTTGTTACACGATAACTGCAGTCATGTCGAGCTGAGGCTCGTACAGTTACAGGTTGGTTGATGGACTTGGTGTGAGGGGTGGAGGATCCTTGCTCTTATGACTGCTGTTTTAGGATGATAGCGATACTCTGCTTGCACTGTCCTGAGTGGGTCCTGCTTCCAGCTCTTACCTGCTGTACTACTTTGGAAAGGATCACTTCTCTCTCTACGCTTCCGTTTCTTCTTCGGGTCCACGGGGGCTGTGCTGGTACCTTCCCCCATAAGATTTTCTGAGGACATGAGGTGGATATATACCCCTTGACAGAGAAGCTATAATAGTAGCCATTGATTTATATTGAGTAATACTACTAATAGTTAATGTTACTAGTAAAAAGAAAATTGCATTATCTACAGCATTTACTGACTTTACAGTAGTCTTGGGCAACTGTATTCATTGTAAAAGGTCTCTAATGAATAGTCTGGAGATCTCTGACAGAGCATGAACTGATATAATAGATGTGTGGCATTTACTTACCTAATCTCTGGGTTCTTGTCCAGTTCAAACCAATAATATCTATAGGTGTTCTCAGCTCTCCTGCCCCATGCTGAAAAGAGATGGTCTGTTGACAGTGGCACATCTGTGGATGGCTCTTTTCCTCTGATACAATAAGGAGAAGATACTGGCATGGTCTAGGTGGACCAGGCTACCAGCCTAGCCTCCTATGCTGAAGGACCCACTATTGAACTATTGAAGATGCTGTGAGACCTGCAGCCTGGTTTTCTGTTCATTCTGTCCTTGGGTTGAATACTGACCCCAATTCCCACCCATACCTACAATGCCCTCCCTACCTTCAAGGCTGCTTCAATATCGTTAGGTCTCCTTTCCCGGATTCATGTCCACATGTACATGTGCACGTTCACTTATGTGTGTATGCAGGTTCACTTATGCATGGGGGAGAATTTGTGTGGGTGTCAAAGGACAACCTCTTTTGTTATTCCTTGGGAGCTAATCAACGGCTTATGGAGACAGGTGCTCTCACTGGGCTCATTAGGTAGGCTAGGCTGCCTGGCCAAAAAGCCCAGGAACCTGCTTGGCTTTGCCTCCCCAATGTTGGGATGACAAGTATGCACCCCCATGCCTGGCTTTTCATGTGGACGCTGGCGATCACTTTCAGATCTTCGTCTTGTGCAGCAAGGACATGACTGACAGCACAATCTCTCCAGGCCTCACAAATTCATTCATTCAAGAATTGACTTGCACCAGCCTACCCTCACAGAGGGACTGGTTCCCTACTCTTCTGGAGCCCCCACATACCTACCCTGGTACCCATAACCCTTCGTGACAGATTATTTGCACAACTGGTTTTTTGTTTTCTCTTTGTTTCTCTAATGCCTCTCACAGTACCAGGGATGCTTCCGATTAAAACACTTGAGTCTTCAGCTTTACTAGAAATGGATATTTTTACCGTTTGACCTAGAGTAGGCACTTTGCAAAAAAAAACAAAAACAAAAAAAACTACTGAACTCCAGCTAAATACTCCGAAAAAGTGTAAGGTTTAGTAACTTATTCAATAGGTTATAATCAATCACAACATTACTTGAAAGCCAAATACATTTCTGTGTTCATGTCTCAGTCCTTAAAGTTCTGAATCAGTTTTCAAAGCAACAAGCACAGAACAATGGTAAGGGGCTCATTTCCGTGGTTACTCCTTTGATCTTCTGTAGTCAGAGAAGCAAAGCCACTGGGGCTCCAACACCTCTGAGTATAGATCGATCGCCACACTGATCAGCTTTGCACTGAGATGGAATCTGACGTGGCAAGAGTCAAGTGTCACCCCCTGTTCCAGTGATGAGCCCCAAGGGGCCTTGAGGATTCTGTGACTGGGACAAGAATAAAGTCAGATGGTTAGAGAGGCTGGGCAGATACCCATACATATGAAGGAGGCAAAACATGGAAGACAGGAAATAATGAAGGGGCAGTTAGTTGTCCGGCCCCAGCAGTGTGTAGGCTCCTCCACTCTGTGTTTCCAGACCTCAAAATTTTTTGCTTTGTTTTGATTTTTGTTTTTAACTTTTTATTGGTTCTTTGTAAATTTCACAGTATGAACCCCAATCCCACTCATCTCCACCTTCTCTCAGACCTGTCCTCCACACTTGGAACCTCCCCTTCAACAGGAAAAAAAAAGTATCTCACTGTGGAAATGTCACAGTGTGTCCCACAATATACCCTTTTGTCCACACTTTTCTTGCAAATGTTCATTGCAATGACTTGTTGGTCTGTTAAAAGGCTTCTGGCTTCTGCTACCCTCTCAGTACTAGAACTTCCCTGAGACTCGTTGTTGCCCCATGTCTTGAAAATCTTTGGAGATGTGTTCTGTATCGGTAGGTCCAGTCCCTTCACTCTAACAGCTCATTGATAGGGTAGATGTTGAGGTGGGCAAATTCAAAGCCCTGCATCTGGTCTCAAGGTATCTGAGCTGGCCAGCCCACTCTGGCTCACCCTAGGGGCCTGGCTCACCTACACCCTCATCATCAGGGTTAGGTCTACTGGGTGGGCCAGGCGAGGTACAAGGCAGGCTCTTTCACCTGCCACAGGTGGTGAGGGGTGAGTGGAAAGGGTGAAGAAAGGAGTCTTTCCCTCCCCCACACCACCACTTAGGATATATGTGGTAGGCCAGCTCTCCCACACTCACCTACGACTTCCACAATGTGCAGGCATGTTCTCCTGAGTATTGCAGCTGGCTAGGGGCAGGTTCAGTTCTCCTACTCTCATGCCCTCAGGGCCTGCTCTCCCACGATGCCCAGGTGAGGGGTGGGGTCAGTTCTGCACAGTCTTCAGCCATCAACATGTCCCCTGGTGACAGCACAGGCCAGGGACATCTGCCTGGCTTTGCCGGTAACAGTCGCCTACTGTTGCAGGGCCATGTACCCAGACATGGCCCCTAATGGCAGCCCAGGCCAGGCTCCCACCATGGTCCCCGGTGGTGTCACCAGCTCCTCATATCTGGCTGTTGCTCACAACCCTAGAGTCTCCAGTTCTTCTTTTCTTCATTGTATTCACATCCTTTGGTTTCTTTATCTCGGTCATTCACTTGCTCCCTAGTGGCACCCAGGCTCTCTGCATGATGTTGCCTGGCAGGGGTGATCTTGGGCATGTTCTGCAAAACCCTCCCCACTCCCCAACCCTCACCCCACCATGCTGGTGGACATCTCGAGCTAGCTCCCTGACCGTGCCCCAGGATACTAATCTGGTGGTCATCTCAGGCTCACTCCTGCCCAGGGCCC